>LUCH01002425.1:0-12522 GCA_013368495.1 Paragonimus heterotremus
CATCCCCTAAAACTAGAGATCCAACATAGCTGACTAGAATACAGACATAGCCTTTTATCATTGTGTGTTTGCAAGGCTTGGAATGCTCTACCGGACCATGTTGTTTCTTCCAGCTCTGTAGCAATTTTCAAGGCTCGCCTTGACCAACATTTATTGCATTAGTTCAGATACTGCAACTCTTTTCCTCATTTCAGCCTGTTGCTGAGGACCTCGAGAGTCTACGCATCGAGATACGGAAACCTCAAAAGCTCCAGCTTCCGTTTACAACCCATTGAACCATTATTCTTCACGCCCGTGCAATAGGTGAGCACAGTTCCAGATTGAAGAGCGTATTCGAACGTCTCCGAATGGCTAGCCTGGAATTGAAGCCTACGAAATGCATGCTCTCAAAACAAGAAGTATCATTCTTAGGCCATCTAATCACACCCGCAGGAGTAAAAATCGATGGCACAAAAGTCTAACAATTTGTTGATTGGCCAGTACCACGATGAGTAAGCGAAATACGCAGTTTTATGAGAAATTTGTTCCACATTTCGCGGAGATAACATTCTCATTTTATCAACTTACGGAGAAGGACAGGAAATTCGTATGGTCTGCTGAATGTCACACAGCGTTCAACACTCTTAAAGATAAGCCCAGCTCCCCTCCCATTCTCGCACTCCTCGATTTATCGCCATCAGCCGGACTCCTCATACACTGACGCCAGTAACTTAGCTATCGGTGCTGTACTGTCTCGGAAGCCGACCAATGAGGGAGTCTTGATTGCCTATGCAAGTCATCGGCTCGGTAAGCGAGAAAGGCGTTATTGCACTACGCGCCGTGAAATGTTAGATTTTATGTATTTCCTCAAACACTTCTGCCCCTACTTCCTCGGGAAACCCTTCAAAATTCGAACGGACGATCAAGCACTACAATGGCTTTGCAACTTCCGAGAGCCGGAGGGTCAAGTAGCACTTTGGTTGGAATATTCGCAGGATTACGACCTTGACTGTATCTATCGCCCAGGCAGCCGTCACGCGAATGCCGATGCTTTGTCTCACCTTTCCGCGGAAACTGTCAACGTCATTTTATCCACACCATTAGCTGGAGCTACGTGGACTCACTATCAACCGAATGATCCGTACATTTCTAACACCTATAGTCGACAACTTGATGAAAACCCAAAACCGACTGGTCACGAAATGGAGGGCAGATCCCCGGAAGAGCGCTGCTTACGGTCACATTGGGCGAATTTACGAGTTATCGATGGCGCGTTGCGTTTATTTGATAGAGCCAAACGAACATACCGACTAACCGTTCCATCTGGCAAGATTTCAAAGGTTGTCCGAGAGGTGCATTTAGAACTCGGACATGTGGGTCAGTGAAGGACTGAAACAGCTGTCCGACAGCGCTTTTGGTGGCCAAAGTTACATGACGATGTTGTTCGCAACTATGCCAACTGTAAAGTCTGTGCGCAAACCAAATCCTCCACTGTAGCTCCCAGGGTCCCGCTTCAAACGGTTGCAACAGTTGGCACCAACCACCGTGTGGAGGTTGATGTGATGGGACCACTACCGACGCCGGGGAGAGGAAATAAATATATTCTTGTGATTGTCGACTATTTTACCAAGTGGTGTGAAGCCTTTCCGATGCCAAACCAAGAGGCTTTTACAATAACATCGTTGTTCGTAAACTAATGGGTCGCTCGTTTTGTACACCTATTGAGCTGTAATCTGACTAACGAGCTGCGTTTGGAATTTGCCTCCTAGAGGATGTACGTCGTATGTTGCGCATACACAAGACCCGAACAACTCCTTACTGCCCTCAGAGTAACGGCTTGGTCGAACGAACCATTCGTACTGCAATGACAATTATACGTGTCTTTATTGAGTGACATCAATCAGACCATCGGGACGAAATCCTGCCACAGTGTCTCTTAGTCTATATGGCTGCCGTCCATTTGAGTACAGGGTACACGTCTTCACTACTAACCCTAGAGCATGAACTACGCCTGCCGATTTAAGTGCTAACACCACTGGCGCCAACCGAATGCACAGGCTTACCACAACATGTCAATGAGCTGGGCGAACGGTTGAGGTTCGCATATAAAATTGCCGCCCAGCATCAGTCAAAGTCGCAACACCACCAGAAAAGCTGTTATGACAGTACAGCAAACGGACCAGTTTACTGCATCGGGGATCACCTCTGGTCGTACAAACCAAAACCACCATTGGGGGCTGCGCAAAAATTCCATCGCAAACCACCAAAAGTTCGTCGATGTACTGGTGGACGGAGTCCACACCTCTTGTTACATCGTTGACAAATCGCTGGAACGTTTGAGAGGCGTTCCGGAAACCAAACGACATGCGTAAAAATCCGAACAGGCCGAGTGGTGTAATCTCCGCTGTTTTGGTGATATCGTCGGTGGCGACTAGGGTCTGGTGGTGAGCGCGGACCAGATCGAGCCTCGAGAACACACGGGTGCTTTTCGGGCTTGGCGTGATGTCCTGAATACGCGGAATGGGGTGCCTATCCGGTACTGTGGCGTTGTTGGACGCGCGATAAACCCCACATGGACGCCGGTCTCGTGACTTTTTCGGTACCACATAGAGCGGCAAGGCCCACAGGCTATCCGACGGGCGTATGATGCCAACCTCGGCGCTCACTATCTTCAGCTCATCAGATGTTAAACGACGGGCAAGTGGTGACAATATGGTGCTGCGTCGCGCCAGTTACTGACAGCGGTGAGGTCGGCTACCTGAAGACGGTGGGGAATTGTTCGACAAGAGAGGCATAAGTATTCGTGATGACCGGGTGGTACATGGGACTGATTGGAGCCGCGTTGGTCAGTCTCGATAACAGACAAGTTCGTCTTACGGTCGACTAGCCGATGGTGTCGTGCGTCGACTAGTAGGTCGAAATGTTCGAAGAATTCGATGCCAGCAGTTGACATTTAGACGTCTGCGACAATAAAAAGCCATCCGAAAGTGCGGCGAAGACCTAAGTTTAATGTACGTGAATGTTGGCCATAGACGTACCGTTCGCTGTACGTAGAGTTGACTACGCCTGCGTGAGTCGTTCGCGAGAATCCGGTGAGAGGACGCTGACCTCCGCACCAGTGTCGATGAGGTAGCGAACTGCCGAATCGCGACCTGGGATGAAAAACAGGTGACGCCTGGAGTCAACAACGTCAGTCCCTGCGACAAGCTGACCGGCTAGTTTCCTTGGTCCTTTTTGGAGAAGGAACAGAGACTGAGGCAGAAGCGAGCAAGATCATCAGACTGCTGGTGGTACCGGCAGTGGTCGGAGTTGACACTCCGTGGGCACTCGTCACTTTCTAGAACTCGACCGGGAAGCCTTTCTATTAGAGTAGCGTAAGGTTGAGTGCGGGCGCGAGCTTCGAGTGCTGAGCGGCTGGATCTGACGTGGCATGTCTTCCACACGGTCGGTCAGGGGTGCTAGTGGTTCCGGCGCTGATACTTGGGAGACCTGTTTCCTGTATGTCCCCCAGACGCGGTCTGCCCACTGCGACGGGGCAGCTTGAAGATTGATGCTAAGGATATCTTGCATATCCCTAAGCAGTTGCTGGATCCACATTTCCCTCAGGAAAGACTCATCGAGTTGAGTTGAACCGCCAAGACGTTGCATGTGGCGTAGAAACTGTGAAGAGTACTGGTCACTTAACTCGGTAGTACTGAGTAGTTAGGCGATGCGTTGACGATCCGAAAGGCTAATGCGCTTGATAATGGCATCTTTGAGCTGCTGGTATGGTTTAACTTTACGGACTGGATCTAAAATGTCCAGTAGACAACAAGCAACCTAATGGTGGACAGGACATAGGCGGCTGCGCTTATTTCAAACCGCCAGAGGACCAGTGCTCCACAATCACGAAAGTAGTTTGTATAACTCCCATGTTATGTAACAGTTCACTTGCAGTTGCAGTGACATCTGCAAAGGTAGAACAGATCGGCAACCATCATAGCAAGTCGGTGAACACATCCCGAAGTGGTTGAAACAACTGACGCATCAGCCCCAACTTGGTGCACTGACGACTCAAATTCAACGTCATCGATTACTAAACACCTCATGACAATAGGTCACCAAGTTGACCTATTAAACTAATTCAAAATACTGTTGCGCAACCGAAACCCAAAGTTACTGGCTTTCTGCAAGACGATGCTTATCCTAACTTACCAGCCTACGTTATGTACACAGAAGTGGTTGAAGCAACCTACCGGGTTGTCGTGGCCGTGATAACATAATACTTGGTGTGCTTGTAGACGTGTCTTTATCTGTATGATGTAAACAACTGGCATATTTTACGTTTGCGATTGGTGAGAGTAAACGAGATGTCAACATATCGCAATGTCTTCTTTCTGCTCTGGTGAAGTGGTTGAAGAGAATTCAGTGTTTCAAAAAGGGCATCTAGCTTTGGAAAACTAGCTGAGTGCCGTGGAGTTTCTCAATGAGGTTACTACGTTGCAACTGCTTGTTTACTGTTACGCGATAAAAGCCACATTTCCAAAGATCTACCACGTTTCAGGGCGTTCAATGGCGTTGTCCGGGGTGGATAATCGACAGGAATTAGCACACCCCGTCAAAACCAGGTAGTAAAGAACACTCCCCAGAGTCACGAAGACCATAGGAGGAAGTAAGCCGTTTAAAAACATCGGATTGCCGTTGGAGTTCGACCTGGCATGCTCCATCTTAGATTTTTAAGCATACTGCACGCAGTTTCAGAATGCCAGCTTCGCTCTCGAAAGCAAGCAGTGTAACATTCACTATGAAGAGTCTTCAAACTAAGCCGACAAAACAGCGCGGTTGCATAAGCTGGATGGACGAACTAGACTGGTTTTAAAAATGAGCGGCGGTAAAGATTTTTTGGACAGAAACACGACAGGGTCCAATAATATGTACATATATGTACCACAGATACAGCAGCTTAAGAAGACAACGAGATGCATAACTACGCTGCTAGAGTCAACAGGACACACTGCCATTGTTGACCAAAAAGTATCCGCAAATACGACGCTGGTGGTAGGAGCTAATCCACACAACACACATACCACCTTCCCAGACTGGATAGGTTGTGAGCCGATCACAGAAGTGTGATCTAACCTACCATAACAACACTACGCACGTCATGTGGAACATAATGAGGTAGACGGCGATATGTTCGATTTCACACAAGTGAAGAAAGTCTACCGAGGAGGAATATTGAAGAAGCTCAGAGAAGAATGCCGTTCTTCCTCACGGCAACACATATCTATGCACTTTTACATATAGGGTGCGCACACAGCAACAACCAGATCTAGCGATTGCCTCGTCTACATACTAAACCACTAACTGATCAATAAAATGAGAACTGAAAATCCGAACTTTCCAATACAGCATGAAATCATGAATATTTCGACCATGACCGCTGAGAAACAGAAAAAAACTTCAGCCTGATCGGCTGTTAAAAATTAACTGACTCGACATGCCCTATCAAGAGATCTTTGATAACAGTCAACGACGGAGGCAGTAGATGAACTGGGGAAATCTGGTTCTCTACACAGTAATCAGCAGTGGCAATAAAAACAAATGATCCCTATCGCTCTTCAGACTTCTCCGAGTAAAGCGCCACACTACGAATTCACCTAAATAGTCAACCACAATATGATCCGATAGATGACTGTCCAACAGTTCAAAATGAAAAACGGCGAAAACAGAATGATGAACACAAAAGAGAATCGATTTGGTGCAAACCGGAATGTCAGAGAGCAAATTCAGAAGTCCTATATCGACACGTGATATGAAACGTTTGCGTAGCGTCGTAAAGTTCGCGAATCAATGTAATAAACACGTTTCATTTATATCGTGAGAGTCATTTGCCATCAGCAAAACCAGTCAATTTTCAGAACGACAAAAGAACAAGGCAGTACAGTGCTGAATCAATTGGCGAGCGAATCTGAGTCAAATAAACGTATGACTGAAGAGAACTCGAACAGCAAACGAGACGAGATCAGAACAAGCGTTTTCTGCAAATACGGGGTCACCAACTCGACTAGTTAACCAGTTTAGAAGTGACGAATAGTCTAGGCTGCCAAGGATAACATTATAATGAGGCATTTGAGTATGTCACATCAGGTTCCAAGAATTTATTAAACAGATGGTGTGCACAGATAATGACAAGCATCTTCTTTAGAAAGTTAGCGTTAAAACAAGCAGTGCCAAAGCAACCGGCATGATTTATACCCGAAACACTAGCTGAAATGTGAACCAGTCTGGGTGAAAACCTATCTGATGAACATGATGGAAACAGCCGAATGGTGTGGTGTGCAAGGAGAGATTATGCGAAGAAGAGGAGAAATTGAACCGAAACGGCATTACAAGTTAATGATTACCATAACGATCTTTATTATGTGAAAGCTTATGGTAGACGTTATGTACAGAAGATAAATAAGAGCAGGAGTAATTAAAGCGGAGGTCTATCAGCAAACATAATAAGAGTATCTAATCAAAACAGAAAATAACTTTACTGGAGTTCACGTGACCGGAGCTACAGGAGTGCACGTGATCGGCGAGAGTTAATCCATTCATCGTATGTCCCATTCAAGTGAGAGAATTCGATTTTCAGGGAGATGAGGTCCTCCTGAAATATAAAGTCATCAAGAAAGGCAATAATGGGAACAAACCAATGGTAAGAAAAATGAAAAACTTATGGCATATGGAACAACAAGAAACTCAGCCGTCAGAACACCCGCCGCGTGTGAGCATGCCGTCCCGAGGCTGATTTGAATTCAGACGAGGTCCACATCTTTCACAATTTGGTTTACTCTAAAATAACAACCCTACCTAACGATTGCGTTCAGTTTCCGAAAAACGACACTGAAATTAACAAACCTCACAGACATAAGGTGGGTACCAGAAAACCCTTTAAATTAACCAATAAATACTATGCACCTGGAGTAGGCGAACTGACGTAGTGGTAAACTAGAAACACTGAGTCCCACTCGATCAGTACAAAAAGAAGACATAGCAGGGCGCTAACAGTTCGCTTTACCTCATTAGGCGCTGAAAAAATGGCGATCGGTTAACACAGTGAGTGACCCATCTACTAAATATGTCCAGAGATCGATGACACTAGGTTTTTAACTCTGCTGATTGTCAGGTAAACTGCTCCAATGATTCCAGTGACCAGGTCGACAAAAGCTGTGCTTGAGTAAGTGACGTTGTAACTGAATGCGAAGTGATGGACAACATGAGATAGTTCGCTGGCGCAGTGCGTTCTAAGCTTCTAAACTTTATCGATTGGGTTGACGAGGGCCTGCGTTTCAGTACAAAGTAGGACATTGGCTGGGTGATCGACATTGAGAAGTAATCGACGAAACATCTATTTCCCTAGGGTTAAGCAAACCAAGTGGTTACACGGTCTCATTTCAGATGGTCAGTCGTCAGACGAGTTTGTTTAATTAAACTCTTGTCACCATTTACTAGTCGCTCCTATAAACTCACTTGGAACAGTTGCATAAAAAATGCATGGATCAAAATCTCGTCTGCAAGCAATTGGCGTGAAACTTGTGGATCGCAACAACTACTCACTCCAAAACATTCACAAAAAACAATGTATACACAAGAAATACACCAGGCAACAGAGTGGCTAAAACAAAATTTAAAAATCGTCACTCTATTCTGTTTCATAAATGACAGAAAAAGGATGCGAATTAGTCATGTTGGCATTAACAAGGTTTGGAATAATCCGACTCAGTGGAGATCAATTTACAATTAAAGTTATCCTTGAAATTCAGATCGAATGCTTCGTGGGCATAAAAGCGTAAGATATATAAGGTTAGGACATACGACGAGATGATGGCTATTTTTCACGAAATCGTGTCGTATTTACTAACTCAACGGTAATTAGTGATGTAAAAACGATGGGGCCATTAACAACGGTGTCAGAAAGACTTATTTGAATATGAACGCTGCGATCAAGTGTGATTGATGCATAATTTGATAACTTGAAAAATCCGACAAGAACTGCATTTGTAGAATGGTACAAAAGCTCTGATTAAGCGATACGAGACAAGTAAACCTAGGAAAGCTCTGATAACGACCAACTGATTCGAAAAAGAATGACAAGAAAATTATATACATTATTGGTTTACGGATATGCTTCACAAAATCATAGTACTCAGCCAGTCAACAGTTTGGACCGAAACAGGCAAACCTTGGGATGCAGTTTTTGTTTGTTCCGTTGGTTGAATTATGGACGAAATTTTTAGAGTGTAATTGAGACGTTTTATCCATACCGGCCATACTGTTTACACAGATTTTCTTAAGTACAAGGTGTTCAGTCGCAAACGGCCAGAAAATAAGGGGGGGATCACAATTACCAAAGTCTCTCTCTAGAACTAGCAAATAAACATGAACGACAGGTTTTGATTATAATTTTACTTCTAACCCAACCAGTCCTACTGACTTGGATCATTACATTTTACTTACCAAAGTTCATGATCCGATTTATAATTTATACTATGTTTCCGCAGTTATTCATGGAGTTTTCAAGAAATGAACTTGAATTGGTGCGCTTCAGCTACCAGTTTATTCGATTGGTCTTTTACGCTACTATCGGACATAATCGACCGTTCGAGACCAATCATACAATATGCTGTTCGATTATTCTGCTGAGATTCTTGAAAAAAAAAACGATACCACTGACCAGGCAAGCATTAAGTCAGGCCCATAGAGTAGGAACTATGAAAATGGCAGTCCGCAGTTTCTGGAACCACAATTGGCCAACTTCATCTCAGATCATATGCTGTTGACCAGAAAATCAGCATGCGAGCAAGAAAATGACAAAAAAATGACGTCTATTTTTGACTGTACGTCCTGAATACACAACTGATGTGGTGAGAGATGATCATCATAATGTATTCAGAATCAGTGAAGACGAACTTCTACACCTTTAACATTGCACCGTGATTTTGCTGCCTGAAACCTTTGGTGAATAAGCGTAAATACTATAAACAACGACGGAGACTCGTTAGCGGCACATGATTAATACAGCACATAGTGATAAAGCCACGTAAACAATGCCTCCTCTGTAGATTTCAGCAGTAGGTCCAGAAGACAAACCGATTCCTGTTAACTAACCAATTCTTGTGATTCGTCAACGTGGCAATCCTGCCACTGAGTCTACTAACCCGAGCTACTCAGTCTTGAACAAAGCCTTAAAACATCGGTTGGTGGTTTACTTGCATTACATCATGAGCTCACCAGGTGAGGATTTTCATGAAATCTAAATTAATGAAAAGGTCTCCGAGGCGTTTAACGACTTCCACGAGTCAAGGTGATGGGACATGTAAAGTCTGAGAACAAACCTGATCTACTAATACAGAAGCTGGTCACAAGCACACATGCACTTCTGTGCACAATAACCAGAACAGTGAGCAGATATTTTTGCAACAAAAAAATCCAACCACATATTGGAATAGTTTGCTGCATCCGTATCATACTACAATAGTTCTATAAGAACTATACTTAAAAGGAGCTCACACTGCTTCATTTATTCGGGATAAACTTGTTCACGAAAGTTAGTAAGAGTGGTGTTTCAGCAAGAACAGTTTCAATCAAACACATACAACTTCGCCTTCCATAAATGATGGTCAGTGGATATACTACGTCTTTGTATGTCCTTCGTAGGTTGCAGATGAGACAAAGAAAAGGTTAACACTCGACAACTTATCTATAGAATAACAAATGCGTACGTCTACATCTCTCAGTTGTATCAACCGTGGACATTGTGATGATTCGGGCTGGAGTTACTAATCACGATAATCAAAAATGTAGCAGATTAAGACAAATGTGAAGAAAAGACAATTAAACAAAACATTGAGATTCATAGAAGCAAACAACCATACGAAAAATAGGTTGACTAATGAGTGGAACATCGTCTTCAATCGACAATCGGGTGACCTTGCGTGATGTCACGAGGAACGAAGATTTCCGATTGCACTAGGTGACGACACTGTCATAATAGACACGCAGTCGCAAATGGCATTTAGAAAAACACGGCTTGCCCACAAAAAGATGTGAAAATCCGCGAGCCCAATTTTCCCAAACTAGCGACATGAACGTCACGAATGACCTATCGTAACATGCCCCCCAATTATAGTCAATCGGATATCAACGCCAGGTGTTAACGTAATCAAACTAGGCAAGTATGTTCCCAATACTTTTTCTTTAGTGGACATCGGTGATGACACACACAGTAGACATCTTGCGTAAACCACTGTAACAACCGGATGATAGAATGAAGACTGCTTGATTATTGACTGGTGTAACAGCAAACGCCAGGCATGGTGTTTCTGTCGCTGGTTCGAATCCAGCCGAAGCCCCGAATTTTCACAATTGGGCCTCATCTAAAATACCAACTGTTTGGTTTTTCAAATGAAAAATTATTTGATTCACAAAATCCGAATCCATTTGGGTGGACATACTGTAACCATTCTGAGAACAGATTTCTGTCAACGCATCTTAATTTCTAGTTCAACCATGAACTCTGAACCCAAAATCTAAATGAAAAACATTAATGAGGAGGAAGAGGAGGAATACACAAAAAATACATGTCGGAAACTTATACACTCCGTTGTCATGACGCAATTCGCGATGCCTAAGTGGTAGACTCCATACACCCACCGAGCGTCGAATGCATTACATATCGTTTAACAGGGTTGTGGACGGTCGGAACGAATCACAAAGTGGTCAAAGGATGACGTGATCATAAACTGGGGTTGGAAAGTGATCCGCCTGGCTGACGATATCGCGAACATTCATACAGTTAACTGGAAATGATGGTGGATCACGACCAACGGTAAACCCGCATCCATAAAAATGACTGTACTTTATAAGTTTCGGATATTCTGTTTACTTTGTCTTTTTCACACAATCATAATGGTCCATCGGTCTGGGAATTCCAAGGCTGCTGTGCATATCGGGAGCAGCCCGTAACATAGTAACCATGGGTATGGCACAAAATTGAAAATAAATGTAGGTACAAGTGGATTTACCAACTCTTGAAATTGTTGACAAAGGTCAATGAGATGTCATCTATGTCGGTATCAAGAATAAATAAGGTCCTATCTTCTAGGTGGTGTTATGCAGAATTTTAAGTTTTGAATTATACCGTTAACTCACATGTAATCGTTTTGGTAAACGAGAGATTGAGAAATACAATGTAGCAGTTGGATAAGATGGTGAATTGTCATTAGTTAACAAGCAAAGGGTTGTTCAACAAGAGGCTCATGGATTTAAAAGCTCATTCTTACTTCTAATCCGGAGGTGTAGGTCAGCCGAGATAGATTGTGTACAGCCACTACATCTAAATAAGAGTAACCTGGAAAGGCCATATAATAGGGAAAAACAGCAATCAAGGCAAGTATCAAAAAATGCTGAAAGCGTAGCTGGAATTACCTTTAATCTCTTCTGCCACTGAAGCCTTAATGAAGAAGGCGTTAAAACTGCCGTGTTCGCAATCCATCGCTCGATTTGGTCAATTATAGCACCTTTTTTCAATTGGAAGTGGTGAAAAATAACCTGCAAAAGAAACGAACACTGCGATTACATCACACACAAATGATGGATAAAATCCAATAGATTCACAATCCCATTCTGAAATAATGAGGACCCATAATAACAACTACAACGGTAGGTAATCACACCAACCTGTTCAAATCCCGGCGACGGATGTCGTAGCTGATCTAGCATTGACCAACGGAGAGTGTCCGCGCGAACACCAGCATTGTACCGTTGACTCTCGTGTTTTCCCAATGGAGTTCCATAATTGCACTCATACCCAGGTTCGTTGAAATAGGGTTCGGACACAAGGATCAGGGATTGAATGGAAACTAGAACCTAGGTGTGTGTATGCAAGCGGGAAGAAATTGACTTAGTAAACGTGAAGAGGTCCACAATGTGGAGTGCAAAACCGCGTAATTGAATAGAAAAACACTCTTCAGTGTGAGTCCGATACAAAATGGGAAGTAACAAAACAGGGGGCTCAAAATCAACAGCAAGCAACAAATGACAAGCATCGTCAATCGTTGCAATCCACAACATTAACCACTGAACAGTCATGCACTCAAAGCAACTAGTGCAGATCAACAGCCGAATTTCCATTATCCAAGTAGGACAAAAATTTACAAAATTAATCGTAAAAACAAAAGAGGAATAGCTTATCTATAAAAGCACGTGACAGAAATCCCACTCACTTGCAACAAACTGGATGTTTTTGAGTCCCAACGTTCCTCCGGACTACCGGGCCAGGTGTTTAAAATTGAAAGACATACGGTGCCATCCTCGTACAGATTGGGGTTGAAACGAACAGTGTTATTCCCGGTAGTCTTCAGTCGAAACATTGGCGGTGAGGTGGGATATTGGATAGGTAGGCATATGTCGAACTCAAAGCAGCCATTCTCGTAAGGTGTATCTGGTGGACCAGTGATAAGGGCCTGCAAGCGAACAAGAAAAGAGGGTCACAACAATCTAGGAAAAATAGTAGTG
>LUCH01002425.1:15726-37906 GCA_013368495.1 Paragonimus heterotremus
CGATGTGACGCTATTCGAAACCTGCTACCAAAATGAGATTCGGCCTCACCAAGGCGACCCACCTGAGCATTCTTATTTACGGCCAGAACGACTATATCAGAGCCACGTGTCGACCGAACGTGAGCGGCCAGATCCGAGTAAAATGTGTCCTTGACGTCCACGTCACTACAATCAGCAGAAGAGTAAGCAGACACTACAAAAAGACTTCTGAAAGTCTTGCGTCTAGAGCTCGCCTTAATTGAACCTGCCAGATGGACGGCACAAAGTCTACTGTTAACAGGGATCCAATCCATCAATGCGGCGGCAGCCGTCGTGCTGAGGACTATACCTACTCCAGCCTGATCCTTAATGACGGCTGTGGAGTCACCCGAGGTGAATAACCAGTATCGGGTAGACAATCCGAGTGCTGTTAGTTTCATACGTTGACTACTGTCCTGTATTCTAGTCTCTAAGATACAGCAGAGATCGGCATGCAATGAGTCTAACGTTCGTGCAAGAGCGGCCTGTTGACCTATTTGTTTTAGTGTACGAACGTTGAAAGCATCCACATTAATTCGGTCGGGAGGAGCCTGAGAACTAAATTGGATAGGACAGTGAGGGAGGGGTCAGCAATAGCACGTTTTCGCCTATCCACCCTGCTGTATACTGCGAGACGGCCAATGCAGTAGGGAACTACTTGTGTTGCGATTATTCATGGTTGTGTGTGGGCTGAGAAACTGCCAGGACGCTCGGACCTAGACAGGAGAACGATTAGGGTTCTCAACCAAAGCCTTCGGCTCAAAGCAAAGCAACGAGTGGGTGACAGTGTACCAGAACTGGTACATTTTTCGGAAAAAGATGTCAACCTTCTTCCAACCCCTAACACGGAGACTAGTTTATCAGACCTCTACACAGTGGCCTGCGTGGTATGAGTGACTCTGTCGGTGTGGTGGCCACACCATCCACCTTAGCCTAATAACTCATCGAGATGCGCAAGCCGTCACACCACTTCAAGGTTCAGTCTCGTTGTGACAATTGTGCAAGTGGCAGACGGGTATCGCTGTCATTGAGCTACCACAGACAAAACAGACTTGCGTAATGATAATCAAGAAGACTAATAAGAGTACGAATATGGGTGGCAAACCAAGGTGGACTGAAGTACAGAGATACGATAAGCAAACACAAAAGGGTTCAATCGGATGTCATTCTGTTTGTATACCGAAAATACAACCTAACACAAGGACAACGCCACAAATGGAACGAAAAAAGGTGGCAAAAAATAGACGGACGCATATGAGATTAAGTAAATCCGGAAACAGACACCACTGATTACAACAGTGTCATAACTGATAGCGTACATAATTACAAATATTGGGGATTATAGAGCCCCAAACTAGAGAGAAGCTTAGAGCCAACGAAAGTAAACCTTGACATCAGTCGTTCAGCGGCAATGTGCCTGATCGCAACGTAGCTTTTTCCAATAGAATTAAAGCTCGAAGAGTTCAGCGATAGAGTGCTGTACGAAGTGTAGAGCAATAAAAATCGACCAAGTGAGATCTCATTAAGTATGCATACATTCTCATTACATCTGATGATTTGTCAGCCCATAGTCCCGTTGCTCACGTGACAATTACATCAGAAAGAAATAATCCAGTACCAGCATCGACTGCCACACAAATAGACACTTTTCGTGGGAATATACCAATTATCCTGATCACAACAGGGCGGAAAGAAGAGGCACAGATAAGCCATGCGTTTTGTGGAAAATGTCACGCCTATTTGCCACTACAGACAGCGCAAATTGACAAATCTAATTAAGAATTGCCTAAGTCATACTATTACTAAGGTTCATGCAACAGCCCAGGTAGACCCAATTATTTTCTACCACTAACATATTACAAGCTATGGTGGAGAAATCATCTGCCGTGACAATAACCAGGAATTGTCAATTTGTCTGGATTATCCTTAACGTTTAAGAAAAGTAAACAGAACTAGTAACAGATCAAAGACAAAGAGTTCATTAGAAATTCTGATATATAAGCCTGGGATAAAGCTGCTACTGAAAAAGACGTAGATTGAATTTTTCAATACTCACAAACCTTGAGCATGCATACGTGATTTTCATCTGTCCGAACAAACACGCTGCATTGTTCGGACAATGGTAAGCTAGTACTGAGAGTGACAATTTCTTGGGCTAAACGACGCGCACGACTGAACGTTCGGGGGTCTTGTTCAGCCATCGGCAACGACTGAGTACCCGCGCTGCCAGTCAGCGATGGCATCCCTGAAGAATGGGCTTGTTCACCACCAGCTTCCACATGTGCAAAGTCGTTTTGGAGCACCAAACCATCGATCCGAGCAACAATATCACTGAAGAAATGAGGAATCAATACTTTCGTTTTACCGTTCACAGGCATCGATAACATTTTGATCATATCTGTGGAGAGAGAAAAGCTGCAATCAGTACTTACGTAAAAATTCACAAATGATATTCAATATCGAAAAAGCGCTGTATAAAACGACAATGCGCTGTGCATAAAAGCGAAAAATTACCCAATTCTTACCGAACTGGAATGGACGCAACTGGTCGGAATAAGCTAATTGGTTAAGGGAGGCCTGGGATGCAGTTTGTGAACCCGGCTGATGAGGTGGATCCACCTGTGATGAAGGGGGGCTTATTCGTTCGTCCTTGGATTGCATTACTGTTATACTGGTGCCCGACATAATCGATTTCGCCTGTTCAAAAGCAGAGATAGCCAGCTGAACCATAATCAGAGTTGACTGCAGTTCACCGATCAAAACATGTAAGTCATCAGCCGAGGAAACTGCTGACTTGTTCAGTTCTGAGGTGGATTTTTCAGATACAGGAGCCGCACATTTGCCAATATCATCATCCCATTCCAGCTCTGCATCTGGGTTTGTAAAATCGTCAGCGAAAGGAATAGTATGATTGGCTGACTCATCGTCGACTACATCCTCATTGACGGAATCAACAGGTTCACCACCAAACTCTTCCTGATCAAATTCGGCAATCGGAGTCATTATGGAACAGTCATTTTGGAACGATGCGGAGATAGCAGAGCCTGATGATGAGAAACCAGGAATTATATCGCCTGTCTCTTTGGAATGAACGAGTACCGTGGTTTCGGACTCAGATAGAGCATCCGACCCATTTGTGTATACACCGTGTGGCTCATCCAAGGTCACGTCCAAGAAATCACTAGATATTTGCAACAATCCGATTGGAGATGACTGCTTCCGCCAACTAATTAGGTCAAATTTTCCAACTTCCGTTTCTAAATCCTGATGTGAGGTTTGAGGGTTGGATGCGTAGGGGGTATCGCCTGGACTGGATTCACAAACCTTGGCGAGCGTAGAGCCAAATCTCACAGGTAGCCGCCTATCAGTGGAGGGGGACTGTTTGGGTCCGTCTTTGACAACCTGTCGTCGGAAGTTTCGAAAACGAATTGAATGCTGTCGAGTTAGACCGGTACGGCGTCTATGTTGATTTGAAAGTGGTGCGCGCACAGGCAAATCGGATGCCCGGTTTCGTGTTGTTGGTAATGAAGCATGAGCGGAAAAGCCGAGTTTCCTGAGTACGGAGAGAACGAGGGAAGGATGAGAACAATACCGATTGAGGAACCGTGTTATAAACGGAGGATGGCTAATTGACATGATCAAAGAATCGTTACGCTATTAGAAACAAGCAGATTAGTGGCCACGTCAAGCTCACTCCACCACTGACTGAAAATGTTAGGAGAGCCGATGTCTAATGGGATTTAGCGCAGTGAATGTTGTCGTTTAGCTGAGCTGTCCGTGAGTTAAGGGCAACAAAACGGATCACGACCACGAAAGTCACAAAGCCTGGTTATTTGCTTAGAAGGAGAGAACAGTTTGATATTAAACGTTTGAGTTTAGCCACAGGAGGGGTATAAATTAAGTTGGAAATTCATTTCTATCTCAAAACTATAAAGATATCATGACTGAACGGTAAGTGAGTGCAAGAAGTAAGCACTACCGTTTGGATGTCGAAGGTGGGGATGACCTTGATTACCACCACGTGAACTTGAGTCCGAAGCAGTCATGCGATAATGATGCTGACTAGTAAATACATGGCTGTGAGCCATTAGTTGATTCAGACAGTTCGGCAATATTTAGCCAATATGTGACTCACTGTCATATAGCAACAAACGTTCTACAATGTGAAGGCTAGTAAGTTGATCATGTGACCTGATAAACCACAGTTCAACTGAGCGCAACCAATTTCATAGGTCTGTATGGAATAAAATCTTGAGAATTTATACGAAAACCGATGCAACCTAATCATTAACCTCTTAAGTGATATTACACAGTCTCGTATGTATATGCATAGCTATACGCATATTACCACGTTTCAGCCTACGCGTAGGTCAGAACGCACGGAGATCCGCTGCTGTGAGGCATACAGTCGGATAGCATATTGTCGATTGTATGGAGAAAAATCAGAAGAACGAAGGTTCCAATAAAATGAAGCAATTTCAGTTCACAACAAAAACAACAAAATTTGTATTAACGGCTGACTTTGGACTGCCAACATGTTGGTTCTGAATGGTCATCTTAACACTTCGCTCTATGGCTTTGGTTCAATCAATTCGGCAGCTTAAATTCGGTACACGTCAAACAAATTGTTTTAACCATCAATCTCTTACATACGGACTTGACGAGACAGTTGATCGCCCTTCTGACTAGCTAGCAGCGATCGGTCTTCGATTTGCTCACAACGGTTTATGCATGAGCTACAATTGGGTGAAGGTTTTCCATTGAGGATTATGTTCCAATCCACTTTTTATACACGCCCCACTCATAAGTAACACAGAAATACATTTTCAGTACTGAGTCGCACCTAGGATACTACGGATCGGGCAACCTCGAAAGTAGTGCACGAAATAGTAGATAAGCATAGATTCACGGAGAAAAATAGGCGGGAACAGTGGAAATACACAAAGAGAAATTCCAGTCTAAAAAATGGGGGGCATCATTGAGCGCATCAACACTATGAGTTTGGGAAAAATAACACGGACCATCGTGTACTCTCAACCTGGCAGGCAGTATCTTCTAATCTTACACTTCGGAGCGATCAGCTCATTTACAGCCCACGTTCAGGATATCGCCTGGCCGGTTAGCTGTTTCTTCCAGCTGTAAGTAATGGGATATATGCGGTGTTCCCATATGTACTAAGAAACGTCCATTTTCTTCGTTTCAAAGACAGGGATTAGACTTAACTTGCGTCATTATTAGAGCACGCCAATGAAGCGTTTGGTTTCTTGGTGCAGAAATACAACACCAGATCTCCTATGTATGAGTCACACGTGTATGACGATAACGCCAGCTGCCTCCCAATTGGATCTGGGTTGGTATCCTCAAAGTGACAGCACATTATAAATAACCAATAAAATGTATCTCTTTTGGCAAGTCGACAACAATCACTTTTTGCGGCAAACAAATAAATCTTGTGATAAAATCGAATTCCGCTTGTGAAGCCCCTACAGAAATTATATAATAAAACAAGGTAAATATCCGCGACAAAATTATGTGACCACTCTGTGTCGTACTCGTTTATGTACTTAGATAGGACAGGTGAGCATTTCTTTGATGAGAGATCAGCGTTCCAAAATGGAAATGTGTCCAAATACTCACTTCAAAGCTGCTGACAGTCGGGCAGTCAAAATGAATATGCTGCTAACAATGCAAACATAGAGGGTAAATAGCACCACACAATTACTATGCCACTGACTGCAGGTAGCCCAGTCTAAAATATTAACCCATGAAAACGGCAACTATGTTCTCGTGATAGGAAGTACAATTTAGGGTATTGAATTTGCTGCAAAATGGGGGATCTTTACAAATCGGAGAAAATGAAGATAACAAAAGGCGGTCTAACATCTAAACATAAGAGTTGACCATCACCATCAAATAAAGTCGACTATCTCACTCAAAAGGCTGATAATGCCTCTCATGCGATCAGCTGAAATGAAATTTTGACAAAAGTCATACTAACAGACGTGCATGCATCAGGTTGACCCACATCAAACCCTTTCACAAAAAGAAAGAAAGCAAAGAACCACTCAAGAGTTCAAGAAACACGATTTTCAAATCATAATGGGAATATTGTATCCACTGCCAAATGACAGTGTACTGTTCATGTGAGAATATTGAATCATAGTGCTGAGCAAGACTCCGAATAACTTGTTGGCATATCCGAAACCAACACCAACACTCGTCATCTGCTCATCGTCTACTCCGTTTTTTATGACGTCTTTTAGTTTTCACAAATTTCGCGTGATAGCCTCTCTAAACATATATTTAGCAAATTTTCCTTTTTCCTGAATGTCAGATTACTTCTTCGTAACATGACGCGGACGGAATGAAAGAGTGGCCAGTTGCATGAGGCTTAATCGCATGGCAGGATTTCACGCCTAAACAAACGGTAAAGCGCCCTTGCAATTGAAATATTAACAGCTCGATCAAAAACATTTGATTGACAACGCGGCTGACGTTGGATCAGCACACCGCTCTGATGACAGCACAGTAACCTAGGGGTGGGGGTATAATTTTGTTTTGAGCACCTTTCTTATATTTATATGCAGTTATTTATTTGTAAAGGCTAGTTACGCAAAATTCCTCTTAAAATATTCTAACAAGATAAAAGCTGTAAAATTGGTAAGAGGAAATAGATTGCTAAAAAAGCAATGTGATGATGGAGGTAAGTTGGATGGATGAGACTGATATCCAGTAATAGCAAATGATAACAGTGCAAAATGCAATTAGACAATTGGGTTGGCAGTTGATAACAACACGGTTATGTCTAAACATAACGTAGTAATCAAGCAGCGTAGGGAAAAGGAGAATGAATGAATGAACTGTATCGGGGAGAATGGGTGGAATTAGAGCCGGATATTTCCCACGAGTGCGAAAACTGACATTTGGATGTTCCAAGCAACCACAGAGGGTAAATGATTCTCAGAATAATCAATATTGACACTGTACAGATAAAGTTGGTAGAATACATTAGTCAACAACTCACCCTAGATGTTTCTCGTAAGTCACCAGGTAGAATTGTAAATCGTGCAGTAATCGAGCTAAACAATCCCGGTCCAACTGTTCTGAGGGGTGTGGTTCAGACGAGTCAGATTTCTGACGATCAGACGACTGCTTTGATTCGAGAAATTTATTTCCATCATGGCTAGAAAGCCAGAGGTTAGCGGCACGAATTGTCTCAGTACACAGAGAGTCTAAATTGGAATGTGCAGACGGTGTGCAGTTTAAGATCCAATGGAGAGATGGGCAATGAGCTATCACTCGAAGTAGTCGGAAAATAGAGCGGTACAGAGGGACACGGTTCGCCAAATCCAGAGCGGAATCATTTCTTAGGTAGCCTGCCAGGAGCTGTAAAACATCTGATCGAGACAACTGAATGCAAATAGACCGCAACATTTCTTCAGATGAGTGAATAGCAAAAGCGCGTAAAAATACAGCCAATACGTTAAACAGCATGGTAGCATATCGATCTTCATGTGCCAGCTTTTGTTTCACGCTTGCCGCGTTCCATTTACTGGAACAACTCCCGGTAGAAAACCCAGTACCTTTGGCCCAGAATTTCGCATTGGGCTCGAGAGGCTCGGCGACTGAATTGCACTCTTGCCCAGTTTCAGTAGGTGTAGGCTTCTGAGAAGCTCGCACGGTAAGAGCGGTCAATTCACGTTCGAAGTCCATACAGGCCACATGAAGCAGTCGACGATAACATTCGGAAACAGTGTAGCTCGAACAGATTTCAGGTGAGTCATCACTTGAACTGGAGTGGACTGTTTGATGGGTACTCGAAGTACGACCGTGTGCAAGGATACTTAAGAAATCCAGAATCAAGGTCAACACACCCCCGCTCAAATGAGCACGACCAATGCGATCACGGTCATGCACAGAAGCAGAAGACAAACGTGTGTAAAGTAGGTAGAGTGCCTCGAAAACCGCAGAGCGGAATAAATCAGACTGACTGTTATCCGGTTCCAAATTGACAGGATTTTCACTGTACCACACGTCGGATACCAAACGTGAATGAGCCAGTTGAAGAATACATCTGAGAAGATCACAAAGAATCGAAGATTGCCCTTGAAAACTGCGATTTTCGACCATTACAGGTAGAGCGTTTAAATCCGCCAAAGCCTCCGTGTAACCGGGTAGATGTAGAAGAAGAACATAGGTGAGTAGACAATGTAATGGGGTAGACTGTAATGATACCATATCCGGATTGTTTCCAAAAAGGTTATATCGGAATGTATTTGACAGTTTTGCTGACTGTGGCATTCCACAAGCAGAGGAAAACTCTGGAATCAACAAGCTAGTTGAGGTTGTTGTCGATGTGGCGGTGGCCAACAAGTTTGCCCAATCGTCTAACTGAGTAGATCGAAGTTCAACAGCATTAACATCGGCGTGCACATCCTTTTCCGTTGTATCTTCATTGGAAGCCGCTAAATGATCTGCGAGGAGAGTCACATGAGAGGGATTCGAATTCACGAGACAGCCTGTCTCTAGCAGACGAACGATACACCCAGCCAATAAACGTAGGACACCAGTTTCTGCAAGAATTGATGCAAATGATGTACCCACAAAGTAACTTCCTGTCGTGATTGCCTCAAGATTGGCTTGAATAGGAAGGTTACCACCACTCGGTCGAGATCGCACAAGCAGACACAAAGGTTTAAACACAGAAGGTTCGTGACCACCGGCAAGCCGTATCAGTTGTTCCAGGCTCCAACTGTCACACTCTGACGCGAACGGGAGCAAGTGAGCATTTTTCCAATCAGCAGCACCAAAGGTACGATCAGTTGTAGTCATCGATCTACGTGCTATGGCAATTTCGAAACCTTCTAATGCAGGTAGATCCGCGGCAGTTAAACTGAGCGGAGGTTTGGAAGGCAAATTGATGTAAGGATAGAGGAGTGCACAAATTAATATACGCAGATGATAAACGGATAACTGGGTCTTTTGAACATTCTGAAAGAAGGCACCAAGACCTCCAGCAGGTGGTGATATGTTAAGCACTAAGAATGCCTGTGCCAAATCAGGGAGGCCACTGAAACCGAGTTCTAAATTTCGAGCAGATCGGCGGATCCAGGCACCTAAAGCCGCTGTTGATGAATCAATGGGAGGAGGTGTTGCGGGAGTAACCGGGGGGCCCATCACGGAAACAATGGAACGATCACATTGCAGATGCATAGCCGGAAGAGCAAAAACGGCGACAGTATATTTCCGTCGAGCCGGTTTCAACGCTTCGAACAAAAGGCTCTGAATAAATTCGGGAATCTTCAAATCTGATATAAAAAGAAATAAGACAAGGCGGACCATCGTACAAAAAGACCATTAACAAGTTCGACGGCGAATCAAGAGGACCGCAAGCTACATGAAAGAATGAGCAAATTATAGGATGGAAGAAACCGCAAACAAACGTCTGGCTGAAACAACTTGTACACTAACTACGTAGTAATAAGCCGTTTAGAGTTGATCACCATAGAACGCAAACTGCACGATCATGAATATGAAGAGAGTTGAGAGCCACTTTATGGTCAACACAGATGCAATGAAAACAATGTTCACGAGCACGTTATCGCTTCCTTAACGCCCACTAGTTCATTATGATATTCCACTATTCGTGATCTTTGGGTTGATAAACAAAAATGATCGATTGCAACAACAAAATAAGTTACGGAGACCGTGCGGAGAAAACGGTCTGCAATCCCATTAATGAAATACACATCTCCAGCAGCCAGTGATGCTTTCGCCTGAAACCACACCGTTTCTCTTGAGCTGACATTACCAGTGACCCGTCTGTGATCTTAATTCATGCAGATTATAGTCCATACTGTAGCACTTGATGGACCGTTCGAGCCTGTTCGGCGTTTACTGTGTTGTTAGGACCTAACATAGTTTGCTACCAAATTTGCAATCAGAGTTGTTCTCACTTTTCGTACACGCGGCGGTTTGGGACAGTTTTCTTTCTAGGATAGCCCACACAATTGTTGAGATGAAGGAAGCTCTAATCATAGTACCCTCCAGTCAGACTCATGGCCGTTATGAATGAATGACAGTGATAGCCTCTAAATCGTTGTACAACTACCAGGTCCACAACAAACATGTTACCAATGAGATAACTAAAAAGCTATTAATTCCGACAACAAACGAAAATTCAGAACTAAAACCTGTAGAAAAGAAGTCAGGTTTCCCGAGAAAGTGACTACTCAAACGTTCGAACAATATAATGGGTATGTAATTTATGGACTGGTAAACACATCATGCGATAGGAAAATCTAAGTGAGTTTACCTCGAGAATAGGCGATACGTTGCAATGTTTGAGCGACTAGTGTCGCTAATTGTCGCTGGCAAGCCCCCGGGGAGATGGTGTCGCATTCATTTGCAGTTACTGGCTGAGGTGTAGTCATTAGTTTCTGACAAAGATCTACGGCGACCGGACATAACTGCACTAACGCACTAGAAGTCAAAGATTGGTATTCACACGAGGCGAACCCAATGGAAGAACGACGTTGGTCCGGGACAGCAGGCGTAAGAAGTTGGAAAAGACCGGGTATCACACGTTCGCAGACCAACTGTCCAAGCTTCAGGCGCAACAAATCAGGACGTTCCGAATGCATCAAATGGGCCAACAACCGCAGGCGCCTAACGACTGACCGGAACAGACTGGGATTGGTTGTGATTTGAGTCCCCGAAAGGTCATGATACAAGCACGCACAACAACTGGGGAGAAGACCCGGATCTCCGGCGAACAGTTGATCAACAGCACTGTTAGACTGCAAGGTAGCTGCGAGCAGCATTAGATGAGTGTTAAAATCTAATTCATCCGATTCCAGTTGATCGCATTCTTCTGCAAGAAATCGTTTGAACAGACAGGCCGTTGCATGCGAGCGTATGACGCACATGGAGCAGAGTAAACCAGTCAAGGAATCTGCGAAACGTTTCAGCTCTATCGCTTGGTTGCGTTCAAGGAGCGAGTCAGCGCAATGCCGAAAACAAGTGAGGCAAGTGCTATACACGGCACTGAAGACGAACAAACGAGAGAGAATGGAGAGATTATATCAAATATCCGGAGTTACATACCACAGAGCCCCAATGAAAAAGATCAGATGGTATGCACGCCAAAAATACTGTGAATGAGCGCACATCACAAAATCAGCCAGTCTTTAAAATTCAATAAATGTCACAATTCAAAAATGAATCGACTAAGTGGATACAAGCTATCGAAACGCATACCTACCCACTGATAATTTGACTGATTTATCAAACATGGACTCACTTGACAAGATCATCTGTAACCGCATCTTGCCATGAAGTAGACTGGGATTGGGAACTTAAGCTGCGTAAAACACCGGCCAGACTCAGTAACAGCTCGGCCATGTAAGTGACTGGCAATCGTTGATAGAACTCTGTTGTCTCCGTACTAACTGCAGTACACAGCCGACCGATCCAGGATAAGATAATACGCAAGCGGCCGGACTGGCCAGGATCAGAATGAAAGCAGAGCCAAACCAGAAGTCTTTGGCAAGGTTTGGAGCACATAAATGACATTGGACCCAGAGCAACGAACGGACCGGTAGTCTCGTGGCTGGTGGAACCTGTGTAGGAACAGACAATGAGGCACAGTCGTAAGCACAATAATCCAGAAATATTGGTGAATAAACATCAAAAAGATTACTATCAGTTAGGAAAAAGAACAAACCTGTTTCGAAAGGAGATAGCATGTGGATGCTGTCAGCTAAATTATCATCAAACAATAGTCTGGCGAGTACATATAAAGCCAATTGGTCGTTCCAGGTCACTTGCAGCCCTTGTTTTGTTGTCCGAGAAATCAATCGATAGAGGATGCGTTCCACGAGAATGATCGCATGTGGAGAATCTCGCCAATCTGTTATGATTTTCGGCGGCCGTTCTGAGGAACAGTGAGAGCCAGGGTCTAACCAATCTGCGGGAATGGATGAGTCCGTGGAGGACAGGCTGGTCTCGGCAGACGGATCACATAATTCGAAGCCTAAATCACGAAACTCTCGGTGACATGCAGCGATAGACGCAAGCTGATTGACCATGGAGGACTGACTCGTGTTTAGGCTCGCCGATACAAGACCACTGGTCAGGCGATCGACGAAATTTCGAGTAAGCAACTCCGATGAAAATGGACCAACCAAAAGTTGGTTGTGTATAACATGGAGGAGAGCAACCGAACTGATAGGGAGGGAGTGACGTAAACAGACAGTAATGCGTATGTGTGAGAGAAGAAAATGAAGAATGTGTTGTATGTGGGAAAAAAATCCATTCAAATGTTTACAGGTGTCCAAGCATCAGTTTACGGTTAAACAATGTACGTATATAGTTTTGAAAACGAGCTAATCCAATACTGTCGGAGCCAAGTAAGAATCACACATTTTGCAATATCTAACACACATGTGGCTTACGAGGCCGTACGGTAGCAAACATTTCGCGGTGTAAAAATTGACAACTCATTTCGAATATACTTAAAGCTTAGCGTAAAACCTAGGGAAGAATCAACAAGCAAGTACAGGGAAGATCTAACAAGCTTACAAATGTAGATATGTCGTTAGCCACCACAAATTGCCATATCCGAAGCATTTCCGGTTAAAGGTGCGGAGGATTAAAATGAACCCGGTCTAGCAACCAGCATTTCCGATTATACCCAACGAGACGATTGAGGCCTTCACTTGAGGAGATAATGTAAGATCCCTCCATACATGAGCCACTTTAATTCATTCCCGTGAAGTGTCTGTTGAATTATCCTATTCTACATTGGCCACTCATATGGCACCTATGACCTTCAGATAACGATCACAAATCCGGCTCTCAAACAAGTACGTTAAATATGAACATTTAGACATTTGGTGACACACAAATCGCAATGAGAATTTTTTTTATTTCGGTAATTTACTTCTGGCATTTACACGCACGAAGTGCATGTAACTTTAATTGGTCGTTCGGGGTTCAGTGTCAGTGAACGCAACAGGAATGATAAATCCTATATTAATGGACAGTGATAACGTGGTACATGTAGGTTGACCGGTCAAGCATGCAGAAAAAGAACAAGCAGTTGCACAACAAAACGGAATGGTTCAGGCAAAATGAATTAAAGATTTTTCTGAGATTACAATCCATAAGGAAACTGTTAGTGTGAAAATGTGATAAATAAAGCTTTCTAAAATAAAGGGTGGGCATTATATACGGTGAGTCCTTTGCCGTAGATATGATTAGGGCAAACATAGGGTTTTCAAGTTTTTTTTGTTTGCACAAATATTGTCTTGAAGAGCGAAAGCTGATCGTACCCGTTGTAGATAAGAGTTTTTTTGAGATTTTTGCTAAGCAACCGTGGTATTTTAAAGATAATCGAAAACCCTTGTTTAACGTTGACTGTATGACTATTCTCTATTAGGTGCTCCAAAATCACTATTGATGAACATGACAGTACGACTACTGCGGAATTTTGGGCAATGCTCAACGATGTGCTTGGATAATCTCGTTGTGTCCGATACAACTGGTACTATAAGCGCATGTGAACTGATATAGAACAAATGACTCAGATTACGAGGAAGTTTGTCCTTGACTCTCTGAACGACGGCAGGTGGAGTTTTTGTACTGGAGTACAAATAAACTGATGATTATGTTTTTTCTATACATTTTGATAGACGTTGTTTTAGTATTCCAAACCTTTTATCCGTACCAAGAGCGGTCTGCAGCCAAAGTAAATCCGAAGAAGAATTGAAGCCGATCTACGGCGTTACGAGAAAACGGTTAACCAGAAACGATCATTACTTGGCACAAGAGAGGACATATGTTCCTCCTCCCTGTTTCAAAAAAGGCTGGCTATCCCACAGTCCTCTTCAAAGAAGATGAGGTGTGCAGTTCTGATCAAACGCAATAAACTTGTTTAAATGCCGGCACTTTTCCAACCTGCTTCATTAGGATAGGTATCCTGTGGAGTTAGCAATCTATTTAATCCAACTGACTCCAAATATAGTAATGTTAGGCAAATGTTTGCGACGACTCCATTTCACTTTCACAGAATGAACTTTGAATATCGACCCGAGGTATGATTAAAAAACCTCTGACCTCTGATATTTCCAAAAGTTGTTTCGTTCTCATTCCTCAAGAATCAGTCGACATAATTTTTCTTTCTGTGAACCGCGGCACAGTACCCAGCAGATAAGTCAAACCTTCTCCAACTTCTTTACGGCAAACAGTATATGTCACTTCATGGAGCAAGAGTACTTTAGACAAGATTATGCCTTATAACTCAGAGCCTTATTAGCACACTAATCCGTACTGTATCCTTTGATTAAGACAGTGGCTACACTAGTTTTTATTAGTCTACAAATGTTCTTGAATACAAAACTACGTCTCAAGTGGGAACAATCAAACAATCTAGTACCGTTTCTTGCCAAATCTAACAACTTACAGACAACGTTACGCATACGACAAAGTTGATGACAAAATACTTTCTGATTCTACCCATTCTATTCTTCCTGAAATTTGCCCCAAATAGCAGCTACTTCTTCGACATGACAAAAAGGAAAGTTATTTGCGCATACAGCATCGCACAATAATCCAAATCGTATGCGCTGAAAGGTCGATTGAAGTTCACATGCGAATATGTTCTAAGAAAGTAGTTTTGACAATTTATCACATAGTATTAGTACGAACACTCGCGAAATGGCACTCTTCATCATACCGAAAAGTCTTCCAGTCAGTGAAACTCTGATAACAGAGTTATGCAATTAAAATGACTGAAATGGTTCCTGTAAACATAACAGCGGAGACACAGCTGAAGCGTCTATGGCATGTAAAGCCCGAATCTCAGTACGTATAGCGTGATACACATCACAGACTCGAAGTCTAATCTTTGGACATGAACTAGATGAAAACACTGAGGAGGTTCGATGCAGCTAATTCTCGGTGTGCAAGATATGCTATAGATATGGGTGTCAAACGATAGTTTGTTTCGTCAACCTTTTCTGGCTACAGAATTCAGTCCGTTCAAACAACAGGTTTACCTTAGAGATATCCATTCGCTTAATAGAGAAAAGTCTCAATAAGGTGTGACAAAATAACATGCACTCGTTAACAACCATGACCTAAACCTCTATGAAGGCAAATCTGAGGCTACAGAGTTCAGTTAGAAACTCGTGTTTTCTCATCTTGTAGCGAAGGTAATTGTAGATGTTTTCTATGAAGTCTAGATTCACCGAACGCGCTGGCCATCGAAGGGGACGAACTCTGCATTTTATTCTAGACTGTCCGATTAATCCAGTGAGATCAGGTTTGCTATTGTCATTGTGCAGAAAGCAAACTCATTCAGAGATAAGATACCAAGATGAAAACTGATAGTTTGAGTAAAGTCGATTCGAAGGCAGACACGTTTTTTGTCACAATAAGTCCCCAATATTCGTGCTCTTGTTTGAGCGCCTAATTCGAAACATCTGTATATAAACATCGTGCTTTTCAAACTGTTTGACGTATTACCATCAACATAACCGCAGACAAGAGTACACGTGGTCGATACCTATGCTCAACTGCCACACAATTACGTAGAAGAGGAAAAACCAAACTTTAATCCGAAGAGAAAAGGAAAAACTCATTTTCCGAAACTCCAGTGTCGAAACTCAAACAGCCAACACCAAAATAACCACCTTCTACAAATCACAACTGAACTGTGATAACAAGACAGCACTCTTCGCTCCAGTTCACTGGCTGTCAGCACATTACCGAAAATTCAGTCGAACAGCGATGATAATTGCGCCAATAAATCTGATTGGCCGAAACAGACCTGAGTGTTTTCAGCCAGAGGCTGGATGGGTGACGGGGAGTCCAGCCTTCGAGACTAACAAGATCAATTGTACATAAGTTACCGCTGGCTGCTGTCATTTTCCACACCTATCGTTTTCCAAGATGTCGAAAACGATAGCAAGAAAACATCATTACATGGGTGAACCACATAAACCGAAACATCGTTGAAGTTCGAATGGGTTAACTTGTTTGATCCTCGTGAGCAGAGATGTCACGATCGATCACCAGTTGTAGAGGCAGGAACAACGAAAAATGGATTCATAAAGGTTGAACATCACCCGCAATTGATTGCAGCTGTCACATTCCCATAGACTTTCTGGTCGGCCTCTTTCGAAAAGAAGCACTAGACTCGAGTTTCACTCTCATTAGAATTTGTCAGTAGTGCATAACCTTGCCATTGCCGGGACTAGAACTCCGGTCACGCTTTTCAAGAACTAATCGTGTTTACCACTGCGCCATTCACCTCACACTAAGCACGACCGAATTATCGAATGTGAACGCTCAACCACTCTCGCTCATGAGCAATGATCAGGTTGCCCGATCACCAGGAGAGGAGTGATGTTCAATCTACATGAAGAAACCGAAATCCTCTAATACTCATCAGAAAAACGGACTGTTTACTTGTGTGAATCAAGTCCGATCCTCCAGGGATGCCTCAAAGTGCAAAGTGATTCCGCAAAACTGTTGCGATTACGTACATTTGATGCTGGATAATCAGGTTATATGGGGTTGCTGATCAGTTTTTATAAGTAGGACAATGTGAATGATGTACAGGAAGAATTTTCCAGATACAACACTGATGAACCTTTGGTACACGTAAATAGGTAACAACACAATACGGACCAGGAAAAGTCATTCAGATTCGAGTACACTTGCAACAATCTATATGTGCGAATCTGCACTTCTGACATCCGTGAACAGCAAAATTTACAAATCGGTCAGATGGACACCGTTACAGACACTCAGGACTGCATAACACTGTATAAAACTGGTCGACAGAAAAAAATATGATTCACCAACTATGCAAGAAGTGAGCACAAGTAGGAACGGTAATTTACTGCCGAAACGAACGCCGGTATAAAGAAGAAACAGGCCGGTCCGGGAATGCCTTTCAAATGTTCATTACAAAGAATGCAGTTAAACCGGAAGTTTCGGTAGGGCGAACAAATTTAACATTCCCACAAGCACTCAAGTTCATTAAAGCAAGGTGCATGGGATAAAACACAGCTCAACATCTCACGCCATCAACAACTCGTTTTGTTTCGCATGAGGCGGTCGAACGAAGATGTACAACGTATACAAGAGACCACAGATAAGTGAACCAAAGCACAAGTGAGAGAAAGTTAACCGCGATCGTTGCTCACGTCAATCACCGGAAGAACAATACTCAGTCACACTAAGTCAGGTGAGTGATGTTAATAAAGGGCTACGGAAAACGAAACCCAACAAAGAGGGGGTAGTGTCAAATACGTGTTCAAACTGGACGGTAATGATATGAAAGAACATCTACTTCCTGTAACAGTGTTTCACCTGACAGAAGGTTTAACCAATGCCAGCGGCTTCTGGTTAAGAAGTGGCATCGAATTCCTTGCAATGACTGATTAGAAAGATTAGTAGCACATATCAATGACGGAAAAACATAAACTTTTCTCCTAATTGTTCAGGCTAGTGTCATTTAACGGTATTCAGCAAGCACAGAATCAAAGGCCCACAAGTGGAACATTTAAACCTCACATAAACAAACGAGGGTATAACCTTCGGTCCGCGTTCCAAGGTAAGTGACTGACGGAGATCTGGAAGATTGCTAAATACCAGCAGGAGTATATACATATGAGTACGCGTTTGTAAGTCTGTAAGTGTTATAACAATGACGATCGTGATAGTTAATCCCGTGGAGAATTTAGACACAGAGTGCAGAGATGTGTGCTAGTCTAATGTCGGGGAGTAGCTGAATGACGGTGACGCTACCTATCAATCGAACGACTGTAGGTTAAAGTTCCAGTAAGCGCGGCTGACTGTTTACGTTCCAACAGTCAGACAATGTTCAACCCGTCTGTGACAGCGAACATCTTGTGGCGTACAGCCTGGAAACTTTACTTGTTGACGAACTAACTGATGAGAGGGAATGTGCAAATGGGACTGTCGTAAAAAAGAGGCATAATCTTTTTGATTACAGCCTGAGCAATGCAGCACACCTGTCACTTTTTAGGTGAAACAGAAAACAACCTAAACAATTGAATCGGACTACAAGAGGTACCATAATTTTATCAATGAAAATAAATCAACGTGGTTTCTTGCTAAAAATCACACAGAAAACCTGCATGAAGTAGAGTTCATTTACCAAGAAAACATCTTTTTCTTACTAAAGCTGGGTTAACCACAAGAACGACGTTTGTGCGCCATTTAACTATTCATTGTTCTTTAAATGTGAGAAGCATATTAATCCGACCTATTAATGTTCCGACACATGTTTCTACGAAGAATAGGAAAATATTAACAAAGTAGGTTGACAATAAGCGGAGTGACTTTATAATTGGTATATTTTGCATATTGATGGAGTAACACTAAGACCGCGAACGTTCTAGATAAAATCCTCAGGTCGTATCAAATTGATACTCAGTCTGTCCGCATTGTTGCAAATAACAGTATTAACAAAGAGTTATCTATGAGAATCGGCAAGGTATACAATGCATCCCCTCATTCCCGTTATTCATGAAGTTGCACAGATGTCTAGCTCATAAATGAAGGTTATGATTACAATGAGTGTGTGCGTTCAGCCACAAACTACGGATCAGAGACCTGGCCAATTCGCGCAGAGAATACACGAAAGCTTCTGGTGTTTGAAAAAGTCGTCATCCAAGCCATTTAACTAGTACAAAATGAGATGTGTACATGGGTAAAACAACAGTACATCGGCGTTTGACTGTGAAAAATCCAAGTTCGTAGTCAACAACAGATGTAAAGAGAAGGCAAGCTGCGTCAGCTGTTAACGGAGCTCCCATCGCGCTGTGCATCGCTCAGGACATCTGTTAACGGTCACAACAAACTGCAAAACGGGGGGAAGAGTGTGGTCATGAGTTATGACAGCCTTGACCGTGTCACTGAGCAAAGCTAAGAAGTGCCGTTTACTGGGTCGGGAACCACACGAAAGTCCACATTACTGGTTGGAAGCGATTTCACACGAGGAAGTATATGGTACATGACAGTAGATCAATATCCGCAGGATTGCTTACTCACTTTCTAGATAAATATTCCTTACTGTGAAGTCGATAACTACTGTTCCCCGCGGCAACGAAAAAATTTCATTAGTAGAGAGTGAGCTGAAAACATATCAATTGGATTAAACACCATTTCACGAGCGTTGATAACATGATTGACGGGTGTGGGGATGAGCTTTGATTATCGACGCGAACAGCTGATGCTTCGGACCTCAATCAGACTACTTTCACTTGAGAAGTCCAAACGGGGATGAAACTGGTCATATAATGGAGGACTGAAAGTGGATGTCATGGACTACGACAACTGTTATTCCCTCTCCTCTATCTTCGTAATGAGTATCAATTAATTTCTACTCATTTTTGTTTTTCACGTGTTTGTCGTCATTGGTTACTCTATCGCTTCGAGAAAAACTGAGGATCAACACCGACACCAACGATAACACTCACCGTTGTGCCTCAAGCCACAAAGTACGTGTGATAATAACAACGGCAATAATAATAACAGTAATGATAATAAAACGGATGGTCGAATACTTCTCGGGAATCGGACGATAAAGTGATCATAAATATAAACACTCTAACACTTTTTTTTCGAAAGAGTAGAGAACTAAGAGCTGTAAATGACTGAAGACTAAGCGGCTAACCATATCTCTGAATGGAACTGTAGGTCCGTACATCAGCACATTATGGTCAATGGCTCATATGCATCAATATGGCTTTCAACTAACTTTTACTTATAATATTCTCATTCATGCACCAAATTTGGAACATCTGAAAACCATACCTTGATACCACAGTAGAGCTCGTAACGGATCTCAACTGAGAATCCATACCAGATGAACGATATATGCTTAACAAATCTCCTGATTCTACATGACATCCAAGAAGTCGTATCTGCGACAAACCCAGTAACTTTGATCGATCCGTGGGTCGATAAAGACGAATCACCAGGTGACTGATTAAAGATGGCTGAAATTCGAGACGAACATCCGATGGGCGACGACCAGGCTGAGAGTCAGTGGTTAAGAGGAGATGCCGTGCTGTCGCATCATTTGACCAGCCATTTGCACCATAGATCCCCACCAAGTTTTGTCGAATTGAACCGGGGATACCACGATAGAATTCCAGGAGTATACCAGACGGTCCTGCGATCAAACGAAAATCAAATATCATTTATTGTCACCGAACATCATGTGTGATTACAACCATAAGCAGGATTGCAAACAACAATGTACATATGATGCGTCCATTCAACTGGAGGGCAATTACTGGAGATAGTCAGACCAATGATATAATGTAAGGGGTAATGTAGTTCTACTTATAAAAAAGTTATAGTATTGGCAGAATGTGATGCCCAATAGCTATGAATGGATTCAACGATGCTTGCTAACAAGCAACACGCTGGGTCGCATACGCATAAGCACATATATCCAAGCAATCCTCCTATTCTTGTTAACCCGAAAGTTACTTAATCATATCAGTTGTTGGCAAGAGGGCAATATCAACGCTGAGGACAACGTACACCGCCATCTCACTAGTAGAAGTAAACTCAACTCAATCCGTTCAAACGATATAAACTGGCTGCAATAGAGGAGGAAAACCCCTGACGTAAAGGACAGTTCAGAATCCTAAAAATAATCATTGTGATATGAGCACGAGCAAGTCCAACAGCAACAGTAAGCAACCAATCTGACTTCAAACCAACGGTTCAAAAGGTGTAGGAAATAGCCAATCGGTTCGACTAGCCCAGACGCTGTCCACGAGTTGCTTTATGTCAGAGTGTGTGCGGTTCGACGGTTCTCCATCGATCAGGAACAAAAAACAAAAGTAGATAGCCTGTCAAATCTGGCTATAATAACTAACTTTCAAACCGAGTTTGCCAAAGAACTGGTTTCAACTCTAACAGACAGCTAAGTCAGTACTGGGAACGATTTTCACTTGGTTGTAAGTGTTGCGAGATCGATTAATTGTGTTGTGAACCACTGGGTTTTTGTGCATTCCCTTGAAACTCTTAATGCACGCCCGTCAGTGTCGGCCGGTAGCGACGCGCACCTTTCGCTGAGGAGTGACATCACAAGAAGATTACAAACGCGTCAAGAGAACGAAATGAAATTAGCTGCTGCATTCAGAATTGCCCAGAAGCTGTTTCATCGCATCTGAGGCACCAGCGCCAAAAGGTTCGAAGTCGGTCAAATAACAGGAGGTAGATGCCTCACTAATATATAATCTGCAAGTACGTCTGTAAGACGAGGGAGCGCTTTAGATCGGAAGTTAACAGGCTATTTGCCGGAAGCGGTTGTCCGCCGTGTCCGCCAACCAATCGATGAAAGCGGCATCTAGAAGGGAATCTTAAGTCTCAAGTGCGAAAAGGCACGTGACAAAGGCGACCAACCTCCGGATCTGTTAAAGAATGATGGACATCTATCCATTGGTGAAGTGTCCATTCCGTTCTCCTAAGTTTGGTACATCGAAAAAGTTATCGACAGACACCTATATCTGTAGAAAAGGCTGCCATCAACTTTGCAAACACTACTGGAAAATTAGCATGAGTTCAGTTGGGGCTAAGCTATTAACAAATAGCAGTGTTGCGAGAGACAAGCTGGGTTTCGCTAGGGCTGTGGATGTATTATGTTTTTATCATACATCGAACGTTAAAGCAACGCCACGCTTATCAGTGTCCGATATCAACATTACCAAAACATCAGAGCAGCCCCGATTCCGTCGGCAGAACCCGGTTGGAGTCCATTAATCCGAGGCACCTCATGGATTTGCATAACATTCATTTTCCGTTAAACAACACAATGCACAAAGTGTCTGTATGCGCGGGACTGTTCTATGGTAAAGACATATGCCGTGACTTATTTGATTCTGACAATAGTTGTTAGCAGGGTATTGCTCGTGATGAACTGATTATGGGGAGGACGACTTGTGTTAGGAACAAATCCAATAAACCACACACAGCAAGATGGCCCAAAAATGTCCCACCAATGCATGCTCAACTCCTATCAATCAATCAATCAATCAATCAATCAATCAATCAATCAATCAATCAATCAATCAATCAATCAATCAATCAATCAATCAATCAATCA
>LUCH01002425.1:38006-54970 GCA_013368495.1 Paragonimus heterotremus
ATCAATCAATCAATCAATCAATCAATCAATCAATCAATCAATCAATCAATCAATCAATCAATCAATCAATCAATCAATCAATCAATCAATTCTTAGACTGCAGCCGCGCCCGCAAGTGCAATGGTTTGGGTTGCCACTGGTCCTGACAACGGTCCACAAAGTTCCACAGTAATAATTAAATAAGAATGTGGGGTAAAGAAAAGAAAGAAAAATAAACAAAAACAAGCCAGTTACACAAAAAGAAGGAACAGCAAATAACTGTGGCACAATGCAATGTCAGATAGTGTTTCCAACCAGCAACGTGTACGGTCGCGAACTTGCCAACCAGGTAGATGATACCTATCAAGCAGGCTCAACGGAATGGTCAAGCTCCTCAAGCTCACGACAGCGTCATCGCACCCACGATAAACAATGCGCCGCAGGGCGGACGCTGCGTCGGCGTATAGACTACTTGACATGTTCCGCGAAGACTGTGCATTTTCACCACCTCGCTTATCGGTAACTAACTCGTGTATTGCCCAAATACGCGCCGACAGGCTATCCCATTGCCAAAAAGTTAGACCATTTGACACAGGCTAACCAAAATCCTCTACTACACATCAGTAATCAAATGTCGCTCAACAAGTCAGTGATTTCTGTGATTTCAGCTTTGAAAGAAGTCCTAGTCGAGAGGTCATCGATTGGAGTTGACAGAAAGTAACTGTGCCTCCTATCGAGAAGATCGGGCAACCTGATCATTACTCACGAGCGAAAGTCGTTGAGCGTTCACATTCGATAATTCGGTCGTGCTTAGTGTGAGGTGAATGGCGCAGTGGTAAACACGGTTACTTCATGAAAAGCGTGACCGGAGTTCTAGTCCCGGCAGTGGCACGTTTATGCACTACTGACAAATTCTAATGAGAGTGAAACTCGAGTCTAGTGCTTCTTTTCGAAAGAGGCCGACTAGAAAGTCTATGGGAATGCGACAGCTGTAATCAATTGTGGGTGACGTTAAGTCTATATGAAAAACCAAAATTTCATACTAATCAGTTATTTAAAATTATTTTTTGATGTTTGTAAGTCGACATTTAATCTGTCATCAGATGGTGCGAAGTGCACTATATGTTAATTATAGATTACCTGTAGCGAACCAACAAAGCACCAGCATTTTAAAGATACGGACCCCTAATGTTAGCAGAAAGCACAAAAAGTGACGAGAATAAGTAACAGAAATCACCTTGTTCTTCGGCTGTATTGGACGAACCAAGTTCAACGCGATGCAGCCAAATGAGACAAGGAAATCGGACGACTAAGTTGACAAATAACTGATCAGAATCGGAGAAAGATCGTAGGATAGACCGGATACGATCGTGCAGTGAACCACAAGAATCTAAAACAGCTTCAGAACCATTGTTGCGACTAAGTGAGCCCAAAAATAGAGGAAACATGGCATTTCCCCGATTTGCCTGTGAAGATAACGCCAACAGCAGCGACTGACCCTCAGCCTCAAGGAGATCAGAATGAAACCAAGCAATAGGCGCGAAATCGACCAAGGGTAAGGCAGTATCGGTACATTCCAATTCGTTCGGATTTGTGGTCCAGGATGCGAAAAGAGTAGCACTGGAAATTGGAGGCACAGTTCGTGGTATTGCGACTTTACGCCAATGATCAGTAGAAGCTTGACCGAAAGCTGCAATCGGTGCCGAAAGACCTGCCGGGAGACAATGTGTAAGTACGGTGGAAGAAGAACTTGGAAGTAAAGGAAGGTGGTTGGGTCGGAGAATAGCAGCAAGCCCCATTTCAGCCACACCTTCAACCAATCCTCTTGGTACACCCAAGTCACCCAAAAGCATTGGAGGTCTGCTACAACTAGTGTGGATCAAATGACTGTCTGATTGTTGATTAAACAAATGAACGGCTGTCACAAGAAGCTCATGACCTTTGTCTTTAAAGTCCGGGAAACAAAAAGCCATCAGAAGGAGGATTGGACAAGGAAGTAATGAGACTGTGAATTTCTGTAACTCTTCTAAGAAATATTGTTTTGATGCAGTATGTTTAGCAACGACGGTAAAAAGACTCATGTAAAGCCAGTCCGCAACAGTAACAGGGCGGAGTCCATTGAACAATTGTTCCGAAAGACGATGCAAAGTAGGCCAGCCGCCAATAAGACTGGCCAATGTCGTGATCCGGCAAACCTCACGAGATGCACAGCATCGACGTAGTAATTCGAGAAGCAAACCGACACACGGAAGTAAAAACGTATGTGAAACGCTAGTCGAGCCATCTACGTTTGAGAGAATGTCAGTGAGAAGTCGGCAGAAAATTCGGCTCAGTAAACGTCCAGAACCATTAACGGGAGTAGAACAAGTGTTCGAGTAAACAGATGGATCGGAACATCGATCCATAAACAGACAACAGACTAATCGATACAGACTGGCATCTTGCGTGGATTTCTCATTTTGTTCATCCAATTCCACATCGTAGCCCTCAACTACGTTCGTAGACCAAACAGAAAGTTTTGATTGTGAGGCTTCATAATCGGAATCCAACAAGGTAGCACGAGTGGTGAAACAGATTTGTTGCTCCAAGTCAGAAAAGCATTTTGAATTCACGTGCAAGTAAGTGAGAATACTCATGACTAGTCGTTGGCGCGACTCTACAGGGAGATTTGAAACAGTGTGTGTGGCACAAACAGATAACGGGACGTCTTCGGGTATGAATCGATGGTTAATCATGGCAGGATCACAGCTGGGTTGGGTGCGTTGGCAGAACACTGTTAACAACAGGGTATGAAGATCAGATGGACCGCAATGCGAACCGGATTGGGTGGATGTAATCACACTGAAAATGAAGAAGGGATGAGCAGGTTTATACGAAAGTGGCACAAGAATTGTGACTGTCAACAGAAGCAATGATAAAAAAGTGTACCAACTGTGGTTAGCCGTTGCTCAATTCGCAAAACGACAGTCGGTGATCGAGTCGGTCATCATGTGAAACTAACTGCGCTTAAAAGAGTAAAGATTAGGACAGACAACTGGGAGTAACGCTGTGTGAAACTGACAAACTGGTCTGATCAAAAAGAACGAAACCAGTAACAGAACAAGTTTTATCGGACAACAGTGCTGATCACTGGCCTCAAACTGCACACGACTAAATTAGTAGAGGCAAACGATTAATCCCTCCATTTGTAATTGATAATCAGCTTGCCAGATCGTCTCGATGAAATATACGGTTGTTTGTAGCAACCTTCAACCAATTGGTCATCCTCCTATCTTTTCTAAGGCGCATATGTATAAATGAGCACAATTTCGACATACGATTGGACGATCGTATGGCAGAGGAAACCATTGCAACCGAAGAGAAACAGCGACCGCGTGATTACGGATTAACGTCAATATCATTTAGCTATTTTGGGCCCTTTGAACAGTAGGTTACAATCGTTTTCCCTTTCCTATCCCTAGCATTGACGATTTTGACATGACAGCTCCCTGAATGTTCCTCGGTTTTATGACCGATGATTCAAGGTCACATGTCCTTAGAGCATGGTCACTAAAGCATATTCTGTAAATCAGAATCGGAGGTTTCCGGTAGTCTATTCAGTCACTTGGCCTGAAAATAAAATGATCAACAGATACCGAATTAGATGATGCATTATTAACTGCATGTAATGATAACGGGAAAATCGAAAATGCGTACGAAACCCATGCACATCCATAATGAGATCACGGAGGTTCCCATGTTACATCAACTGATGGCATTATGTCGTTTGCGTACTCCAGAATCAAGAACAAATTGGAAAACAACATAAAAATGCGATGGGCGAAGTGGTTTAGAGTTCCCGCAGAAATACTTACCAGTCGACTGATATGTCCGAAAATTCACTACGACAAGGCGAGGACCCTGATGCAATGTCACTGAATAAATTCAACAGTCGGTCAGTACAAAAGCGATCGACTGGATGGACTGAATTACTTTCGGATAGATCAAATTCGGTGAAGCAAAAGCAAGAAAACATAATTTCCAAGGCGCGTATAGTCGGAAGACCCAGGCCGGGTTGTGCGACCGGAGCATGAAGAAGCAAGTCGAACATGGCAATGAAGTTGGGAGAGACCAGCAGAGAACGACGTACGGTATCTGATATACTCACTAGCGCGGCTAGAAAGCGCAGGCTTAAACAGATAAACGGCAAGTCAATGGATTGCGCACCGGAACTAGTTGTCTTGAGTAAGTTAATTAATCCACAAAGCAAGCGATCCCATGCCTCAGTTCTCACGGTTATTCCAAACGGACCATCTTCTGAAGCGGGTACGAATGAAAACCTGTGACAAAAGATGAAGAAAAGAGGGGTTCAGAAAGTGCTCAACGAAGCTGCATTAGGAAGATTTCGAAAGTTAAGAAAACCTAACAATTCCCCACAAATATATCGATATGAAGTCTAGAAATTTACACGAACACAAGTTAGGATACTGATTCAACACAACGCATAGCGATGTGTTCATTACTTGCCGACTTACTCAAAGCTAGCTTCACCAACAACGTTCAGAAACAGCTGAATTACACTAGCCATGTTCAACTGGGACAATGAACCGTTTCGATTTGAGGCAGACGGGAACGAGGCTGTCAAGAGCAATTGATCAAAACACTCAGACACCATTTGACGCAACACCAGTTGTCCTGCGTTAGAAACCATAAAATCCGGCTTATCCGCTGACAGATCAATCCTCACTTCGCAGTCGAGGAACGCCTTTGCTGCACCTCCGATCAGTCGATCCGGAAGCGTCCGCCAGGCAGAGGAAGAGAAATAATCCAAGCTATGATCAGCAACTGAAACCGGCAGCAGCGAGGCCCATGACTTCTCATAATCCTCAGATCTACAATAATAACAATTTCGTTGTCCGCAAGTTTCATACACAAAAAATAAGGCATGAAGGTATGTGCCGTGCTGACATATAAACAGACGTATTACAATGAGATCGCCGGGATTGGGATCAATACTTTTACTGATAATCTATCCAGATGTAGTTCAAAGTAGGCGTACTGGCCATCAATAATAGAACAAACCACACTCTTCCCTGTTGAAGTTGAAAGCTTCAAGGCAACAACAATTCGGCCGATCACATAGACAAAATATAAACGAGAAAGGAAACATTGATGCGGACGCTAAGTGACTATAGAGGAGAATGACCACAAAGACAAATGAAATGTCAGTCAAAACCAAAAAACTACAAACACTTGGGTTACGGTAGCGCATTGGCAACAAAGATGACTACCAAGCACAATGTTGTGGGTTCGAGTGACACTGAAAGCGACTGCTCATGCCGAGATTTCAGCAGCCTCAGGACATACAGCCTACATGTGAGTACGAATCGTCCACTTACTATTCCTGTCACCAACCAATTAACCTAGTGAATGACAAAGGTAGTATAGACCTTAATATTACGACTGGAAACTCTACCCCCACACCACCACCACCCAATATAATAGAATCAAAGCGCGCGTACTTACCTGTCGTTTGCCTCGCCAGTGCAACAGACGTCAGATGTCAATTGGAAAACATCACATCCGAGCATGAAGGCCAAGCCATGAACGAGAAGGTCAGTGCATGGTGGTGACGCGTCTTGGCAAATACAGTATAACATTTGATAGATTAACGAGTTGGAGAGGTCTTCAGCTGGTAGGAAAAGCTGTCGAACTTCGTCAGCTGACAATGTATTCACCAAGCGGCCAATCGAGCGACAAGCAAGAAGAAACGTTTGCGGAGACATGCGATCATTCTGACATACGAATCGAGCTGGAAATTCAGCCATGACGAATCGAGCAAGGACAGATAGAACTGATTTTATTCCCCACGACTCCGTGCATACGCTGGCATTTCCAAGGGATTGACGAGTGCGGTCCGCGTTAGATTTGCGATCGATAAGAAGTCTTGGACCGGGTAACATAGGAAAGCCAAATCCGGACAAGTTAGAAAGACCATTATTGAGTCCCATCGGACCGGATGGAAGACACTAAAAAGAGAGGGATGAACACCATTGTACACCGATCAGAATGGCATGGTAAAAACTTTGAGCATAGACAAAAGGGAACACCGATGAATACACATCAAGGACGGGAATCCATTAGTCCAACAAATGGAGCACGATGGACGAGGAGAGGGAAAATATTTGACTGTCGTGATGGATAATAATTATAGTCAAACACAGATTAATTTCAAGCACGCTCGATGTCGTGTGACTTGTCCAGTCGCCAGGAAAATCAATTCTACTACCCTGACAGTCAAGATGTGGATGAAAGCGCTTGAAATAACTGTAGGTCATCAATCAATGGTCAAACATTTCAGTTCCAAAGAGCGTTGGCGTAAAACATCTGTTCAAGAGAACATCAGCAGAATTGAACAAACAGAATGAAAAGTGAGGAATGAGAAATAATGGCTGCAAATGAAGTAAACAAAAGGACTCACAAGGCGCATTAGCGATAAAAGACGCAACTCCATCGAATGTTCAACGAACAGGGCGCCAAGTGGAAACGTATCCTGGACAATTTTTTCATAGCGTTCTAGACGAGCATCTGAATGGGAAAAGCATAAATAAGTTTTCAAACAACACTAATTTGGAGTCCCCCAGTTAAAATAGACGTACGAACAAACGGAGTTTACAAGAGATACAAAACAAACTAGAGAAAACATACTGGCAAAAGTCTTCAGACGCTGCGACAACCGATGCACATGCCAACGATAGAACACAGCTCTGGAACACTCGAACCGAGTCAGTGGAGAGTTTGACAACTGAACAACCTCTGATGATGACCCGTCGCTACTACCGCCCGCGGCTAGCTTGTACAGGGCACCGTCATCGGGCTGTTTCAGCTGTTGATCATAATACCAGTAAAGCAACCCGTGACGCCCCACATGTGGTGAGTACGCTGCACGTCGGGTGCCTAGCGATTCAACGAATTTGCGCACACATATTGAGTGACTGACATCTCGATTTGCTTTAGCCTCGTTGAGGACGTCCAAGATGAGCAGAAGATGGGGCAACAGGTGCGGTGTGGAATGGTGATGAATAATGGAATGCAAACAGTTGATGAACACATGCTCAATCAGACCCGTGCGAACCAACCGTTGTATGAACGCCCAGAATGCCAGAGAACGTCTGGCTGCACATAGCGAAGTTACGTTTGTGTTATTTAAGGTTGCTGGGTATCCATATTGGTCGGTTACAGTCATGGAAATGAGTTTTATAAACCATTCACAATTATGCGAACTATCCATCGGGGTTTCAATGGGTCGCTGTTCATACCAAACGCGCAACAGATGAGGCGTTAATCCGATCGCAAGGACCTGAATAAAGAGAACGAAAAACGAATAAATAATTCACTCTCGTCAGGCATTTGTATACGAACGGTAGCAGCAAAATAATTCGGCTGAGAAAGCAACACGTTGGGAGACGGGGTTGTCAAGATACAAACGCTTTGACCGGAATAATTTTTTGTCAAGTGAAAATTACGGGTTGGAGAAATACACTTTATAGAGAAAGGAACGAAAAAAGTGTTCAACTAAGGAGAGGTGGACTGGGGAATAACGACGAACAAAAAATGTCCACAATTAGTCAAGCTTGGGACTCAAAAGAGTAGTCCCAAACAAATAGCTACAAGTTTATCGTGATGTACCTTTACCTCGCAATAAAATTGTGGTTATAACTAAGTTCGTCAGTAAACAACTACTCGAGACAGTTACTCATCGGAATACCCAAAAATAATCTGTCATAAATTTACCATACTTTTTAAAGCACCATTACGGCAAAAAATGGCTGCGATGAAATCAAAAAGAGGATTACGTTTGTTTTTCATGGTTTACGGGTCCTTCAAGTACCCTGTGATTTAAGATCATATTTGCGAAGAAAATCCGATTGCATCCGATTGTGAGCGGCTACTTAACGTGAATATATCAATGAATAAATAATGCTCGCGCAATAAGCAACGTCGTGGGATAAAAATCAGCTACGCACTTTCACGTTTCTCAGTGAACCACGAAACAACAAATCAACAGAGTTGAAAAGGTAAAAGTCTTTGCATTTGTGTAAAAATGCATCTGAGTTTGCTGTTGGTCGTTCTGCTGATACAAAGAGTAAAAAGGGCCACACACTATTACCTAGCGAGTAACAAGAGTGTGTTACTGGAAGGTGACAAGCGTCTAATCATCCGATTGACATCTAACAGAATCTCGAATGCCAAAGAGATAAGAAAGAACGTTTCATCTGAACAGTTTGAGAAGTGCACAACAAAGATCGAACGGAAATCCATTGCTGATGGTTCACAGAAAGGTGAAGGTGATTTCGTTGACTCAACACCAAGTCTAAGAACGCTTGGGGGAGAAGTAGAACGTCGTTCCTTATCAGCTGTACACTTATATAGGTAGCAATGACAAAAATTAATCTGAATGGACAGGATATCTGGAGTCATTAGGATTTCCTGTTTTTACAAGTGAGCTGTTGACAAACGGTCAATGATGGTTCGTAAGCTGATAGGATTGGATGGAAAGTAGAATGCAAAAAAGTATATTACTATACCGGAGAGTTTTCTTTTCCAACTTAGTGAGACAGAAATGTTGGTAGTTGTCATTTTCTAACAAGGCAACGTATCAACAAACACGATCTACATACCAAGGGCATGGATATTCATTTAAGAGACTAATTTTCGAATGACCAGCTTGCCATCCAGATCTGGACTAATATCTGAGAATCAATAAGAAACACGGACTCTGCAATTATGGCGAAAAGTTAGTCTCTGGTTCACATATAGAATTAAAAGATACTTTAAAGAAAGAATACGGAAAAGGAATCTTGTTGTATGTACAACACCTATCCGAGGAGTGTTGAGACGATGCACGGAAATAAGAAAATGGTGGGTCGCGACGGTAGATATGACCACAACACGCTCCAATTCACCGAATAAATCTAACGAAATAGTCTACTTTATGGATAAACAATTAGTTCTGAGTGCGTTAAAGAGTTTCAAGCGGAGAAACAAACATAAATCGACAGTTTTTATTGAACACTCCTTATAAGATCCAAAAAAGAGAGAAAAACACGGTATGATGAAAGACTGAGAAATGTACCTGCATAGATCGTGTGCCATGAATCAGGATAGAGTGTAAAAGAGTAGATATCAACTTATGCAGTTCTTCTCGGTCCATGGATGTTGCATATGTGCTGAGATTGTATTTTATCGAAGAACCAGCGTCACAATTGGTCACAATACTTGGACGATTCAACATGAATAACATGCACTTTTCGAGCAAATATCTCGTCCTGTCCAGCGACAAACACTGTAAGGGATTCGTAGCCAACTGTAATCAAGATGACAGAGAGAGGGAGAGAAAAAAAGGGATGGAATTCGAGGGAGTTTACCAACTGAATAGTGAACAGAGAGAGAAACAATAATAGAAGAAAAGCAAGGAAACATGACTAACCTGTACTTCAAGACTGAAGGCTTCTGAATTTTCCGTTAGGTGTACATTGGAAAATCGGGCAATGCGATTCAGTAGTCTTTGTAACCAATTGAACCGATATCGTAAGATGCAGCAACGGTTGTATAGGGCCAGAACGCGTTTAGTCACATTTCGTTCAAGCAATAATCTGGACAATTGAATAAAGGGGAAGATAAAACCAGAATGCAAAACAATGAAACAATTGTCCTGGACAGTATAAACAAGACATTAAGAAAAAAAGCAGACTAGCAGGTTCAGTCAGTGAATATTGCATCTTTAATTCCATAAGGACGATAACTCGAAAGCACACGGGAAACAAGGTAATTTGGTTGATTGACCGCAAGAGTTCAGTGAATCACAATAATTCTGAACCAGCCAGACGAAGAATAACACCACATCATCGGAATCGGGGACAACCTGATACGTTCAGCTAACCAAAACGGTCTCTTTGCGAGTAAATGCAGAATATCACTACGCACCTGTTCATGTTACTTCAGTTTTGTAAGTAAAGCTGTGGTGGAATGAACAGTCAAACTGTATGATAGCATTTCGCGAACCATTTTTTTAAAATAGTCTATCTGAATAACGAATGGGTCAAAGTGGTTGCAAAAGAAGCTCTTAGAACGAAGTACGTGACTGCTGGCCGGCCAAGAAATGGGCAAATGATTTGTTTCTTTTTGGTTGATTAAGAGAGGGTCTCTCCACCCATGGTAGATACAGTGAAAACAAAAAATGAGGAGATAAACTAGGAATTAGGATAATAAAATACATACAACGACTAAATCAAATTCGTACTGGGCGATTCGAGTCAAGAAAGTGGGCTTCTTAGTATTTATAGGTAACGGAATTAACTATACTCATAGTTCGAAAACACGCCAACAGGACGCTCGCGAACCAAACAGGAATGAAGTATGGGATAGCCTTTCAGATACGAGACTAACCTTAAATAACAAAAGAATTGTACAAAAATAAAGCGTACTTTAGAGTGGAAGACTTGCAGTCCTCAGAATCGAGGGGTGGGTGAGTCAACAACCGGATCAAATCTGTCTGAGCCAAATTGAGTGTAGCATGCGTTCCATCTAACAGTGTGTGTAGACGACACATTAACGATTCTAACTGTGACGAGTTTTCCGAAGACACATCCGGAATCGACTTTCGGTTCATTACTGAAGTGGCCAAAAAGTGGTTGAGCAAACCAGAACGACCAAAGAATGCTCCAAGATGAATACGAGCGCGAGTCAGGGAACAGTCGGGGCTGGCACAAATTGTAATTCGTAACCGATGAAACGCAATGGGTGGGTGGATGTCACGAATAATCAACGCTTTACTACTGATCTCAGTAGAGACAGCTATCACACGTGTTTGATCGACGATTGCTCGTCCGTCACTATCACTGGACGGTGTCTGTCTGTCCAGAAGAGCTTCTATAACCATGCAAGCAATATACGGATTGGTTGGGATCAGCAAATCAGTCAGGAGATGAGGTGGAGTAGAATCTGGGTGGAGAAAGGGCTGAAACGCTAGCACAACACTTCGGTGTGCGCTGGGATGCATCCGAGAGACAACCAAGTGATAACATTCAGCTGGAGCTGAGAGGTGATCCGTAGCGGTCAGCAGCTGCTGGAGCTCCTTGTCTGGGGTACTAAGAAGACTGGACAGTGGAAAACCACCAGCTGCGGTGAGCGGGACCCCGGTAACTGGAAAGAATATTAAAAAGGGTAAGATACAAGGTTTTATATTAACACCATTAAACGTACATGGACTGAGGACTGGACTGGCATATTACCAAGCTGCATTTACTCACATAAATCAGCCCGTTCTAAGTGGCAGTCTGAACAGGTTTGTACAGCACCATCACCGTCAGCCACTCGCAACGGCTCCGTATCCAGAAGCCCATGTAACTGCCAATCGCACAACTCGGGAAGAACGTGTTCTGCAAACCGAATATCTTCAATCTCGCGTGAATACTGACCATCGACCAATGCAGGTGGCTTGTGCAACAGAGTCAACAGATCTGCTAAATAGGCTTCCGCGTGCTCACCGTAACCCAACGCAGACAGTAAAGAATTATCTTCGTCTGGTTTGTTAGAGCCAGCAATCTGAGCGAAGCTGATTCGCGGTTGAACCAAATTAGTAGTGGTCGCTTTAGGCGAACCACCAGCTAAGAAAGCGGCATAAGGTCCAGGCAAATCCACAGTCTTCGGAGCGCTGGGCACTGATGGCTTGCCAAAATCCGGTTTCCCAGACGATGAAGACACTTGTTGTTGGTGTGAAACTTGGTCGCCTTGATCATCCGTTTCGGCAGAGTCCGATGGAGTGGCCGGGAACTGAATGTGAGTGGCACTGGTCGGGCCTGAACCAGCTTTAGTTCTCCGTGTATCGTTGCATCCAACGCGTAATATGTTGCGCGCAGCCAAACTGTTCAGACCAAGATGACACCACTGCGAAGTTTGCAATTCGAAAAGATTGGGGTCACCAAAATCGTAATAAAATAAGCCATAACTGCAAAAAAAAAGAAGCAACAATGTATGGCAAGAGATTTGGAAGTTGAAGTTACCGATCAGGTACACGCAACAAATACACGCTCAACGTTCCAAGTAAACAAATCCCATGACTGTGGGGTATATATACATATAAACCGGTGTGAACGCCAAGTATGAGCTTAACATCTATGCTAGAAAAAAGCTGAGAGAAAGAAAACGTCTTGTCTGTGTTGATATGCTTGATTGCAGTGATCATGACCACGGTTGCGAAACCCATGGTCAGTAACGGCAGTTCACCTAGTGTGCCAATTGTGCAGTTATTCGTGAACAGTCGAGTGGTGTAACCTGCGTGGGGCATCAGAAAGCGAAATATTCAGAACACCATCCATGCGGTGTTTAATTCGAACATCGCTCTTTGAGTTCTGAAAAGCGATTGCTAATCTTGCCATCAAATTTAAGCTATCTTGCAGATTTGGTGGCCATCGATCCGGAAGGCTAGGCCGTTTGGTCCTATCAGGTACAACTATGTCAAACAAGCCAAACAAAAGAATTATTTTTTTTAGCTGCAGCCCTGCTGTCTTCCGAAGAGCAAGGAATGGGAAAAAAGGATACTATCAGAAAGGAACATTCTGATGATCCGGCGCTTGACAGTGACCACCGGCGTATTATCAATTGCTATCAAAAACGTAGGGTACGGTTTGAATGCCTGATGTAGCACTGAATACACTGGACGCGCAACACTGATCAGAACCAGACATACGGACATAGGAGTAAGTCAAGTTTCCAACTGGTAAACGAGTCGGACTTCTGAGTCGTTGGCTCAGCAGTGATCCCTCAGGAAAACTTCATATCTCTCGTTGCTTAGCGGGTAATGCATTTGAGTTAGGGACTCCAAGTGACGTCTCTCAAAGTAATCTCCATTCGCGGCATAAACAACCGGGAAGCGTCAGTTACCATTTTCCCGACAGTGGCAATATTCACTAACTATCACATTCTCGCTTTGTTTGGTCATCGAAACTTCTAGCTTTTCCTGTACCTTCGTTGTGAAAAGGTGGTTAGAAGGAGTAGTGTGTTTGAGACAGAATTGGAATTCTGTCACGTTTCGGGATTATCGATCAAGCGTCGCTCGATTAAACCTGGCATAGACTGAGACAGCAACCGTTGAGAACTTAGGACCAAGCTGGTTAGAAGCTTGCTCAAAGGCAATGACCATCGCTTAGCCGGACAGTCCGGAAATGGAGCGAACCATTCTAGGTGTGAATAGCAGAAACTGTCTGTTTCACGATGAGGTTGCCCGTAAAGTTGGCACAAGTGAGGATAGGCAAGCTATGCTGAACAGGGTGAATGACCAGACTCATCAATCTGTGGAATAGCTAGATATCAACGATAAAATCAAAGACGCCACACCGGGAATCGAACGCCTTGGTTAGGTCCATAAAAAAGGCGCACAATAGCTGGTTGGGTTTGTCTGTCGGAGTGGGGTCCTCGTGACTCGCACAGTCGGGGACTTTAGATGAGATGGCGATTAAACGAACCCAATATCATAAATCTTACAGAGTTATTTCAAAAACAGGCCCATATCTCATACTCTTGATAATATGTGGTAACATCTAGATCATGAAAGCAGCCATCGAGACAATCAGTTTGCAGTACTAGAAACACTCATAATGGCTCGACGACGGGGAGGGTAATTCGAGTCTCTATCATAGACTCCGCATCACGGAATCAAGGACGAGTGATAAAAAAGCTAAGTGAATTGAAGCTAGGTTTTGTTGACTATCAAAAACAAAAGGAGTCTTATGAGTCGTTGAAGATCGATTCTGGTTCACTCTTCCAGCCTACAAAAGCACCTCGCACGTAGCCGGAAGACAGTGAAAATCCTGCGCGAAAACTGACAATTTACTGAATCTGTCTGTACCACTGACTGGATGTCTACGAATAACCCGTCGTAACCAGCCATTAGGAGTAAAATGTACTCGCCTCGAATCTAGCAAAGGTTCAAACGCCCACTGGACAACTGCGAAACGGAAAGTCGCAAGTAAAGATGGGTTGCCATTAGAACTTTTAAAGTAAACCAACCCAGTTTGTAGATAACTCATCTGCGAGTCAGTTAGTGCTCGCAACATCCGCACTGATCCACGGACTCCACTGAGTCTCAGCCAAACAGCACAGCTAACTCGTAAATTAGTTGTCACCTGCAAATTTCGGTACTTGCTGTTTGGTAGAAAGTCACCGGGTAGGCACACCTGAAGAATGGCAAAAATTACGAAACCGGTTGTGGACTTCCAGCGAATTCTGACCACTAAACATACCACGTTTGCTACTTTACCTTAAAAGCGGTTAGACTTTGGAACACACTTAAAGGGTACACATCGAAAACAAAACTTACCGCGATTGGAGGCGCTCAGTAGCCTCTTTGAAATGATTGATCAGTGTCGCCTGCGTCTTCAAATCATGATAGCGAACACCTAAGCAACCAATTGTGCGCAACACTTGATTCACAGTAGTTACCACGTAAGACAGAGATTGGTCGTTATGACAAGCTTCCGCTGACGTAGAAATTACATGCACCAGATTCAAGAGAGCATCCACCCCGGCTGAACATCGGGCGGACAACAGGTATCGGACCAACCTATTCGATGACGGATCGGTTCCTCTGCAAAGGTGTTCCATCAGACTTCGCTTGAAACGGTCCGTAATTGAATCATCTGAAGTCGCAGTGTTCAACCACATAAATTCCAAACTGGCAAAGAAGCAAACATGAGAAAGTGGTGGGCAGGATATAAACACGTGGCATTGAATGTTTCCGTTTACATACAGGGGTTTTACGAATTACATCCAATTCTTCCATATTGTTAACATTAGACTAGGACTTCTTTCAACGTTGTGTACTAGTTATGCAACAGTGCTAATCGCCCACGCAGTGTTGTTCAAAATATTGATAAATTATTGCGATACAACAGCATTAAAATGGACAAACAAGGAGATTTTACTGAAAACTACATACCTGAGAAGCTTATTAAGGAACGCTGAACCCTCTAGAACCACCTGACGATCCGCGTAGACCAGCAGATTTTCAATCAATCCGCCACAATGTTCGGCAGCGTTTGAAAACAGTTGCGTTAAAACATGACTGAAATGAAACGTACAATAAGGAAAAGCATGAGGTTAGCAAACAGGTTTAAAGATGAAGTGGCGGAAAGTCAAGCGGTGAACACAAGGACCTCTTCGATGTGGTTTGCATCAATCTACACCAGAAAACGGTTATTAATTATAGGCCCGAAAATGCAATACGCTTAAGGGGTAGGAGGATCAATTGTTTTGCTAAATTCACAATTCCAGTGAAATTCAGATTCACTCTTCCCCGTTTACACACAAGCTTGTTTCATACGGATGATCGCATTCACATCCAATGAAGCAGCAACTGAAAAGACATTCGTTAACAATCGAGGGCAACAAGGCATATTAGTAAAAATTCATTGGAGGCTTGACACTAGGTTCGGTCTGGTGGGGAAACCTGCAACTCCGATTTTTCATACAGTTTTCTCTACGCCAGCCAAGGGTAGGAAAGTTGACGCCTGTTAACTGCATAGAACGAATAAAACTATGCACCAAAATTAATTTGTCCATATACTTTAAGTAAACGCGGCAAGCAGATCTCAAACTAGAAGGATAGAGTAGTGATCCCAGGAAGAAAAGTTTCTCTATAAGTATTTCTACAATGTGTGAAATGTTCCCCCATTGGATGTTTGTTGAAGAAACAAACTTCCCGGAACCACAAACGAAACAAGTTCTCGAGATAAAACTGAGCCAAGTCCCTTCGGGCAGAAAGAGCATTACAAACTTGTGGGACTAAACTTAGCTTGTTTACATAACTAACGCAGGGTGGGCCACCACAGAACATAAAACTATTTGTCAACAATTCTCACAAATCGCACAAGGTAAAATTTGATGCACAACTGGCACAGAAACCAAACCTAAGGTTCGTTCAGACGCTTTTAAAATGAGTACGTTATAACGTGGTGATATTTCGAGGGGTACAACGATATCGGTGGATTTAGTGTGGGTTTGTGAGGCAGTCATTGTTCGCAAGTCTAAATTGGTGAAACGCGTGTAGAAGCAAAGCTCATAAAATGATCGTCGTGACGTGTGAGTGACGCCCTTTATCTATGACTGCTCAGAAATGTGAGTAAATCATTTGTAATCGCAGTAGCTCATCTACAGAGTACTTTACGGTTACACAAAAAATTTCTTTTCCTAGCTGATAAAGTAAAGGTGATGTGATTGAGCTGACTGACATTTTATCTGTAATTTGTGTTAACCACAGCGGTTGTGAGTTCATGAGATGAGATAATCGTTAGTTGGCTATCATCCAGGTCTGGACAACCAGGTTATACCTTAGGATGCGAGTAAGCATACGGCCAAAAATGCTGAACAATGTAACATCGAATGGTTTGTTACTCGCACTTGGTCTTTTAATCCGATCCACCCGTGAACGTTAGTCCTGCTCCCCTCGACATATGATCCTCCATACACATATCATTGTTGTGTAAGTGTCATAACAGAATGCGAGTGACGGTCATATGAATGCGCATCACTTGTTAGAGAGTCACAACGAGACTGGACCTTGACGCGGTATGACGGCTTATGCATGTCGATGACCTACTGGACTAGACTTGATGGTATGGCCACCAGACCGATAGAGTCACTCATGCCAGGCAGGCCACTGGGTAGAGGTCTGATAAACCAGTCTCCTAGTCCTCCAGGTTGGGGGTTGGAAGAAAGTTAGCATCTTTTTCCGGAAAACGCACAAGTTCCGGTACACTGCCACCCACTCGCTGCCTTGTGACATAGGCTTTTTAGCCAAAAGCTTTGATTGAGATCCCTAATCGTTCTCCTGTTTAGGTCTGGGCGCCCTGGCAGTATCTCAGCCCACACACAACCATGAATAAACCAAACCCCAATAATTCCATACTGTATCGGCCGTCTCGCACTATAAACCGGGTCGCCCTATC
>LUCH01002425.1:56392-74815 GCA_013368495.1 Paragonimus heterotremus
TGATTCAGGGAACACCGACAAAGTCTTTAAGCTGATCCGTGCCACTGGTCTGAGGCGACCGTCTGTCAGTGAAGCTCTCAGCGAGACAGATGAGATACTCACTTGTAATAAGTCCAGAAGGTTAGATCGGTGGACGGAATATTTTGAGGATCAATTTAGATGGCCTCCTGCTTTTATTGTGTTGCCGCCACAAACTTGTGACGTAGTATCCTGGTCGGCAGATTTGAAACCACCCACTGAGACTGAGGTTCGCAATTGCATCTCGGCTCTCAAACCTAATAGGGCTGCTGGTCCAGATGATATCGTACCGGCACTTTTCGAAGAGGGTGGAGAGGTATTAGTAGAGGTCTTGACTCAGCTGTTTCAACTTGTGTGGACGACGGAGACCATCCGTCCGTGATGGTGACACTCGATACTAATTCCCATATTTAAAAATGGAGTCCGGGGCTCTTGTGAAAATCATAGGGCGATTAGTTTGACCCCAGTCATTTCAATGGGTCTGGCATCTATTATACTTTGTCGACTCACTACAGTTCGTGAGATAAACATTAGAGAAGAACAGGCAGGGCTTCGCCCTGACCGGGGATGTATAGATCACATTTTTACCCTCCATCAAATTCTGGAGCAGCGTCATGTGTACAGTGGGCCAACAGTCGCCGTATTCCTCGACTATAAAGGTGCGTTCGATTCGGTGGATCGATCTACACTTTTAGCGTCGCTTAAATGCAGAGGTGTACCCGCTAAGTATGTGGACATACTGTCAGCACTTTATTCCCACACTTCAGCTCAAGTTAGGGTTTACGGTGAATTATCTGATAGTTTCAGCACCATGAGCGGCGTAAGTCAAGGCTGTCCCCTTTCACCACTTTTTTTCAATTTCGTCATGGATGAAATAATGGAAGACCGTCTGCGACACTCAAATGATGTCCGTGTGGACCTCCTATCTGGTGGAAGGCTGGCTGATCTTGATTATGCCGACGACAAGGTGTTGCTGTTTGACAACTTTAAAGCGGCGCAAGCAACGTTAAACGCAATTTCGCGTTCTGCTAAGTACTTCCGAACGCGATTTGCAGCCTCAAAATGCAAAGTGATTCTACAAGATTGCTGTGATTACGTAGATTTAATGTTAGATAACGAAGTCATGGAGGTTGTTGACCGACTTGTTTACCTGGGAAGCTGTTTTAGCGGCAGCGGAGGTGTAGAGAACAAAATAGGGACGTGTATCTCCAAGGCTAGGGCGGTGTACGCTAATCTAAGGCACTTACGACGACAGAAAGGTATCTCGCTGAAGCTTAAGGGTCGTGTATATCAGACAACCGTGAGAGCTATATTTCTTTACGGCAACGAAACCTGGTTGCGCAGGGTAGAGGACGTGAACCGTCCACAAGTATTTGACCACCGATGTCTGCGTTCAATCGCTCGTATCGGGTGGCACCAACGAGTAAGCAACGAGGAGGTTAGGAAGCGGGTGTTTGACAGTGATTGTCAAACGGGTTCTTTCGTTCAGTCCCTACACGTGCACAGACTTAGGTGGTTAGGTCATGTACTATGGATGCCAGCTAATCGTTTGCCACACCGAGCACTGTTTGCCGAAGTTGCGGCCGACTGGCGTAAGGTGTGAGGTGGACAAATGATGACCTGGCGTAGACAAATGAAATCGTTCACGAATGAGTTGGCCACTGTAGATCGAGTTTGGTCTATCGGGCTGGGATCCTCGTGACTCACAGAGTCGATGGCTTGAGACGTTAGGTGAGATGGCGGCTAACCGAGCTCAGTGGCGTGAATGTTGTTATTGTTGTTGTTTGTCCGAGTTGTCTGTGAAGTGCGTGCTCTTAATGACGCGGAGCAGTGAAAGCCGTGAGAAGGCTGTCTTGCTGATGACGTCTTCTTTTCACTTACAGCTCGGTTGTTTGCAAGGTGTAGGCGCCTTGATGTTGTATGTTTGAATATAGACGTAGCTATTTTTAGTAGTTAGGTCCATTGCCCTCCCCCTATTTTTTACTCTCTTCTTATATAGGTTTTTTTCTTTTCTTTTTTCCTTCGTGGTTGTGTGGAAGTTAAGCGTCAGTGTGAACCACGGATGTATTGCTGTCTATGATGATGACAGAGAGTCTACAGTAAGTTAAAGTGTTAGAAACAGTCCTGGTACGATACGGTATTTACCATATATTAATCACACTTAATTTGACAATTCTAAGAAAAGTACGGTTGTCCTACTGTCCGTATCTCCTGAAAGCCGATCGAATCCCATTTGATTAAATAGTCTACGATCCCCGAAATGTGACTATCGTTGGAAATAGTGTAGTAGCCTCAGGAGCTCTCCAACCCAAATATAAAAATGATACTTAGCACAGGTAGTGAACGAAATATCGTATGCAAAAAACTAGTCAAAACTGATACACCTTCCAGCGGGATAAGTTTGTGCAGAGAAATGGTAAGGGAAGCAAACAATATGTAACAAATGAGTGACAAGCTGGTTCACAAGCGAACGACTTACGATGGCCAGTTTAACTCGTGATGATAAACGGAAAGTATCCAGTTGAACAGGTGCAAACAGGCCTGTCGATGGTGGAATCGGTTATTTGGAACTGAGTTGTGATCTTTCTCTACATGGCTGGACGCCAACATAGTCAGCAACGAGGTGTGCAATTTGACGGAACGTAGCACGGCCAACAGTTGAGCACGCTCGTGAGGAATCACAACGGCGTGGCGATTGACACGAACAGGTTGCGTGGAGGTGATGGACTCCGGAAAGCAACTCGAACTGAATTCAGTGCAATCCGGGGTGAACAGTGAATGTAAATAATGAGACGAACGACGCACAAAACGATGCACGGTAAGGCCAATTTGTTGAAACGCATCTGACATGGTAACTGGATGGCCATCCGTGCTATCTGAATCAGGATTGGTTGAACTCTGTTCAGAGTGAGATAAAAAAACAAAAAAGTATTTCACCGAAATTAACAAAAAGTGGTTTTCTTCCCAACGTTAGCTGCAGTGGCTACAAGACAGCATCGATAGAAACTCCACGTTGCGATCACACAACAAAGTAACACACGTGCGAAAAAGGCACTATTGCGTTATTTTGGAAGAAAAGTCTAAATGAATGCAAAAACTATGGTCAACTGTGGGGATGATGTCCGATGTATGTCTTAGCCGGATCCTCTACAGATTACTAGTGAATAAACGAAGCAAAAAAAACTAACAAGAAACCACTAGTATAAAAGGAGAGGACAGTAAGATTCAGTGCACGAAATCCCCAGTTTGTGTCCAGGTAGTTTGGAACAAGGTGGTTGCACAACGTAAGTACACTGCTACGCATCGTTAATAGACCTTACATCGCATATTGTTCAGTAAGAAAATGGTAACACCACTGACTCCAGTTATTGGCCATTCCTAGGCGGATCAGTCAACGCGAGTCGAGGGGCCCTCAGCCTTGGAAAAGAACACGGCCTAGAGTTCCCCAGTTGCTGGTGGCTGTTTCTTTTATGGTGGTTGTACTGGTGATGTGTAACATAAGCTGATGTTACGTTTGAACGCAGTAGACAGTCTGCGATTGAGTGGAAGCCAAAGCTAACGCCTAATATGACCACTTCCAACGGAAGTGTAAACTTTGAGCTCATGTGCAAGAAAGTTTGTAGTATTGTGTCCTGTAGTGACTTCACGAATAGTTCAATCAGTTATCACGGGCACTCGGTTCAAAACCTTTAGATTTATCCAGAAAGATGGAGAACAGAAAAGCAAAGTTGATCAAGCGTATGGTCAAGGCAAAGTTAGTGGACAACCCGATAAAAGTGCCAGGCTCAACAGCAGGCGAATAGGGTTGGTCGTTAGCAGCTGGTCAATCAAGAAGCAGCAAACAAGTGAGAAACAGAACCAATAATACGCCAACAGAAATCGAGGAATGTCTCACTAGTGAAGATAACGCGATTAATTACAGGGCTTTGGAAATGGAACTGGACCCTAACAGACATGATTACCCCTGTTCAACGAGCCCATTTAAATGTAGGCAAAATCGCCTGTTGGTCGCGTTTAGATTTCTACATCACAAGAAGACCGTCTAGTGACCATCCTGTTAACTTCAGTCGTTCACCACGATAACATCTCAATTAAGTTGAGATCGACGACCCAAAGCCCGGAAAACAACAGCAATGATGACGACAGGTTCCTAGTTTTTGCACTATAAGGTATTCGTCGTCATCTTACATATAATGGCATATGTGAACTGAGAGCACTGTTAAGTTGTCCGAACTAACATGGGAGTAGTCGTCGTAACCGGGTCTCAAACTGACAGTGGTGATCAGTAGTTAGCTTCGTTACCACTGGGATACTGTGAACACTTAACAGACGACTTCAGATAAAATCCTGAAGGATAATTCAAGGGACAGATAGAATGAAATGAAGCGACTTACGTTTAGATGGTCCACGTTGCGAATGAGGTGGAAATGTACAGCAAACAACCTGGAACGGCATTTGATCAAATCCGGACTGGTCAGTGACAGACGAACGATGTGAGTGCAGTTGTGTGTGGTTCGATCCAGAAAATCGGTGAGCAAGTAAGGGCCAGCAATGATATCCCCGTTCAACTCACGTAAACGATTTGGCGGTAAAGGGTGGCCATTGGGGAAATCCCAACGACGGCCGGGTACTAAAGAAAAAGAGATGGAGAACTAGAGTTAAAACAAAATAACTATAAAAGGTATTTGGTCGTTCAACTTACTCTTTGGTAACTAATTGTGCTCTTAGGAAGTTTGGAACAATTAGTTCTCTTAATTCATATTGAAACACAAATCAGAATACGAAGACTGTGAGATGATATCATTCACTGTGCTCTCAATAGCCAAAAAAGTACATTCTGTAATGTGCAACGAACCGAACGGATTATTTTAAGTCAGCACAACGAACATAAGTAGGATAATGCATCGTGAACAAAACGAAGGCAACTTCAGCACTACAGTAAGTTGCTTTTGAATATTTAGGCTTGATTGTGTGATGGCTAGCCATCGTAGGAATGACTAGTCATCACACAATCGATACTACTGTCACCCTCGAAAATCAAGCCAATTTTAGGCAGTTCGTATTGTATTCATTAATTCGGGTGTGGTTGAGATGCCTGTTACCTATGAAGAACTGGTAGAGCACATACCTCAGTGGCTAGTTAAATAAATTTCAGGACAGTGAATAAAACCTTTGGCTTGCAACCGATTACCTGCATCATCGATTGCACGTCATTCAACAGAGAGCGGGCATAGCACAGACCCATCTAACTGGTTAAAAATTCCGTTACGTTATCAAACCTCATCGCTGTTGGAGCTGATCGGAACTTTGTTAATCACGTGCCTAGTACCGAGCATAAGTATTCAAAAGCAACTTACTGTAGTTGCCTTAGTTTTTATCACGATATATTATCCTACTTCTGTTCGTTGTGCTGACTTAAAATAATTCGTTCGGTTTGTTGTACATTAGAGAATGCACTTTTGCGGCTACTGAGAACACAATGAATGATACCATCTCACAGTCTTCGTCTTCCGATTCGTATTTTCAAATTGACTACACTGTTCTAGTAACCATCAGTCCATCTCGTACCTCATTCCAATCGGCAGTGGCGTCGGCAAAACGTGCTCGGTGGTTAGTTGGCATACACCGCATACGGCTTGACCATCTAATTCAGAGGGAACCTAAATATTGACATTGACACTCACGCGCTGATATGTGCCAAGTTCGGCCTGTGTTCTGGTGGGAGGCCACTTCATCGGGAACCTAAACTAACAGAGATATAAGCACTCTACATCTACTAAAGCGCGCCTGCCCCTAGTCTAGGACCACACTCATCAGGTGACACTGAAACACACCGGGTACACATAAAGCACGCAACGCATTAGTGCGGTACTGCTTCGTGTGGTAGTGATCACCTGCCAAGTGTTGGGCCAATATGGGATCACCAGAACCCTTTGACGCTCGCCGAAATGTTCTATCTAAGAGCGAGTACAATTCGGCTCGCAAGGATACTCGTTTAAAACTCCGGAGGTGACTGCGGGAGAACTGCGAGGTAGAAGAACCCGTTGCTGCCGGGAACAGTCGGAAGCTTTTCTATCTCACCCTCACCTGGGATTGATGTAATCTGCAATGCCAATGATGAGTCTACTCGTAACCTGAAATGACGTTCAGGACGCTGGGCTAAGGACATCCGAAAGCAGTCCGGCTGGCCACCCACACCATTGATTAGGCATTCGAGCTCTGCCTGTGATCATTGATCTGTTGATTTTTTTCCCGTCCTTGTAAACAGAAGTCTCGCTTGAGATCAAGTTCCTGAAACGTCCCAACACATTCTGCCCAAACAAACTCCCTCCCGCCCGCTTTACAGATGGGGATCCAGCTTTAGCCGAACGGTTGATGGCTCTGTTCCAGAAACTTTGAATCCGTAGAGTTATTCCAAATGAATGGAGTTTGGCTAACACCATCTCTATTTTTATAAAGAGCTCACGCACTTCGTGTGCAAATTACAGGGGGATTAACTAGGTTCCTATTGTATCAAAATTTCTCGCAGCCACTGTACTTCGTAGAATAACCTAGGCGTACGAATAACATGTCCGTGAAGAGAAAGCTGGGTTTTGACTTAGCCGTGGCTACACTGATCACATCTTCACACTACGACGGATGCATGAACTCTGCCATTCACATAGAACGTCAACAACTGCTGTCTTCTTCGACATCAGAGAGGCGTTTTATTCAGTTGCCGGGGCTGCATTCAGTCTGCCTACCGAGGAGAAATGTGCTCAAGAAATACGCCAACATCATGAAAACAATTTAGTGTCAGAACTCTGGCCAGGTAGGGCCAACGACGGCCTATCGCCGACCTTTAGCATCCCCAATGGGATGCGACTTTTTTCAGCTTCCTCCTTCCTACTCAATTTTGCAGTACATGAGATCTTAGAGTGTGTCCTGACAGACTGCGAATATGATGATGTGGAAATGCTCGCAGGCACTCGACTTCGAGACATACAGTATGCAGATAACATTGCTCTAATCTGCTAGGGTTCATGGGGATCCCAGAACATTCTAAACAGACAAGAGTCCTCAGTTTGTCAGGTCGGTATTGCCTTTGCACCTACTGAGTGCAAAGCGCTGTTGCAAGATTGGCAAGACTCACCACCTACTCCGGTCCTTGGGAGGGTAGTTGAGACGTTTACGAACCTTTGGAGCTGTATCAGTGCTAGTGGAATGTCCGATCAGGTCAAAAATCATACAGCCAAGGTCCGAATAGTATTTGCCAATTTAGGTCATATGTGGTGTCGGCACGACCTGTCTATCAGTGAATGGACAAGTGTGCACGGCCATAATAATGGTTGTCCTACTGTACGGCTGCGAAACCTAGGCAAATCTCGTACAGGATGTTGACAGTGTCCTCTTTCGACCATCGAGATCACGGAAGCATTGGCAACGTACGGTGGGAACAATGCATCAGCAATGACGGAATCCGCCGATGTATTTGAAATGGATAGACTCAATCGACCCCTAAGCATACTGATCTCATCTCACAGGCTTCGTTGGTTTGGTCAAATCTTATGAATGTCAACTCACTGATTGCCACATCGTATCTTGTTTGTGAATGTCGCACGTTAGGCTGGAAGCGGCAGCCTGGTAGCCAGCATATAACTTGGATTCGGAGTATAAAGGCACTCATTCTGAAGCTTGCTTCAAAAGGACGTTCTCGGTTCTTGGCTGGGTCTGAATAACAATGAACACCATCTAATAGGGCAAGGAACAGACGTCAGTGGCGCCCACGTTACAAACCTCTATGTGTATCAGTGTAATTTGTTCGTCCTCGACATCCTTCTCCCTCCTTACTCCACACAATGCCTTTTCTTCTCACACTGTAGCACTTCCGCCACTTCATGCGTTACATGTATACATTTGTGGTGGACACTCGCTCATCTCCAAGTCAATCACAAAACGGCCGATCGATTTCAGTCTACGAGCGAAAGGAAGTGAAAAGCTAAGGAAATTAACACTTGACATTCATTAATAATAATAGTATCCAGACCTCATCATTGCCTACCCGTTAGCGCCAGTCGATGCGAGCAATGGAATACAGACATCGATAGTAAAATACATTAACATTACTCACGTCTTATACTCCGAGTGGTCGGGTTTCGTTGACGTAGAGCAGAACGGCTCTTACGGTCGGCACCTACTCCCTATGTACGCCTATGTATATATTCTTTAAGCTTCAGAGAAATGTAGAGTAAAAGAAACAACTTACTGTGAGGACGGTTGGTATGGTGGTTGGTACAAGTTACCGAGTGGCTGCCAACCGTAGGCAACTTCTGGTCTGGACACGACCGACCTACATCGTCATCGATGAAAGGCGCTTGGAGATCCCGAACCATCAGATCTTGATCAGCATTCCCATCAAAAGGTGTCTGTGTCTGGTCCGGAGTGGTGCACGTTGCCACAGGAACGGATGACACGTTTTGTCGCAGCAGCGTGATATAGACCATGGGCAATTTGGACGACTGAAAAACGAAGTTCCGGCAATGATTGTCAGCTCAACGGGCACAGCGTGCAAGTATTTCAAGACTGACCGATAGTTACCCAACATATGAACCAAATGTAATAGTATGAATAAAGATGCACTCTAGACAGGGTGAATAAACGAAGATACACATACGTGAAGGAGACCAGGACGTACTGCACTCGAAAACACTCTTGCCCACTCAGGCGAACCTCAGTCAAGCAGAAATACAAGTTAACAGTTAAGCTTGACAAACACTAACAAAATTTCCGTTGAGCTATTTGTTTTTCACCCCGTTTAAACAAATGGACACAACCGATTTAGGATTATTAGACTACACTGGCTATGATCGCAAGGGCTCGAAACTGAATTCGTGATGACAACTGATGCCCGTCATCAACATCATCATGATCATAGACAGCAATACATCAACGATTCTCACTGATGCTCAACTGCTACACAACCAGAAATGGAAAGAAGCAACTCCTGTAAAGGAAGGCAGAAGAAAAAGGAAGGGGAGGAGAAGGGACCTAACTACTAAAAATAGACACCTCTATATTCCAACATACATCAAGGCATCTTGCAAAAAAAAACAACCGAGCTGTAAGCGAAAGTAAAGCGTCATCAGCAAGACAGTTTCCTTACGGTCTTCACTGCCCAGCGTTTTTAAGTGCATTCACTTCACAGACAACTCGGCCAAACAAGAACATTCACGCTATTGAGTTCGATTAGCCACCATCTCACCTAACGTCTCCAGCTACCGACTCTGTGAGCCACGAGGTCCCCAGCCTGGCAGGCAAATCACACTTACAGCTAATCCGTCACGACGAGACTGGATCTTGACGCGGTGTACCAGTTCTGATACACTGCCACCCACTCGCCGCCTTGTGGCACAGGCTTTTGAGCCAATGGCTTTGAGTGAGAACCCTAATCGCTCTCCTGTCCGGGTCTGGGAGTCCTGGTAGTAACTCAGCCCACACACAACCATGAATACTCACAACATCGTTAATTGATGCTCAACCTCAGGCCGACACCTCATGGTAGGTTTCGTCCTTCTTTAGATGCATCAGACAGAGATAAAGTGAATGAAGAATCGAACCGACAATCCATCGCACTATGATCCGAAGCAAATATTACTGATGAGCGGTCAAAGATGTGGTTAATTTTAAGCTGAACAACACTCATATTTGATGGCAGCTTTCGTATTCAGATAGATTTTCCAGTCAGCCTATTTCGAAAAGAAGCACTAGACTCGAGTTTCGCTCTCACTAGAGCTCATCAGTAGTGCATATCCTCGCCACTGTCGGGACTTGAACCACGGATACGCTGTTCATGAGGCAACCGTGTTTACCACTGCGCCATTGGTCTCACACTAGGCACGCTCAAATTATCATACGTGAACGCTCAATCACTTCCGCATGTGAGTAAATTTGAATGTAATTAAATTGCAACTGGTCTTTCACCCTGTTAGATTAACTGTCGGTTAGTGTGGGGCCCTGTGTGTGAACAAATGGATGAAACTAACCGCTATGTAAGGCAATTAGGTGTGCAGCAGCGTTAGAAATGTATGAATCGTATGAGTGTGAAGATGCAGCGGAGGCCCAAAATCATAATGCAACACACACCATTTACATGAATGGTAAAAGAAATAAAGAACGTTGGAGGAGGTCACTAGAATTGCAGCACCGCTATCAAATCACCCGCCTAAAATATGAAATGGAAAGCAGCAAGCATTACTTACTTCAGTGGAAGATAGTACCAAGTGAAGTTCGAGATGTGAGAGTGTACAGATCCGAGGTAGATTGATTTCTATCAGGTACTCTGAGACTTCCGAACTGTTCCACGTCAAAAACTGTGATTTTTGTTTACTGTGACCGTCCAATAGTGTAGACCGTTGGTTTGAAATATTGCTGTTGTGCTGTGAACTGTCAGAAACGACGCGTTTGAGAGCCTCACGACTTGGATTGTATTCCCACAGACGGGTCGAAGGACCTCCACTGAGAGCCAAATGAGCAGCTAGGCCGGCGCATGTGAGATCGCGACTGCTAGGTCCGGAACGTTTAGAAGCATTGGATCCCTTTGAATAAGACAGGAGTTGTCGCAAAACGAGGATCGCCAGCAAATTAACCGTTTCCTTATCTTCTGAACCGCTTACACACGCTGCCCCGGTGTCAATGGTGCTCCCAGGCTGTTCGTCAACTTCGTCAGGAAACAACAGCGATGTTGGACCAGAAACACCTAACTTACGACGGGTTCGCGAGAGGACTAGATCAGTCGTACGGTCGAGAAGTTGTGGACCTCGTCGACCGGGACAATCACGTCCGATGTAGACTTCCGTCCAACCCAGTGGTAAGTCGGCCGAAACTTGTGCCCGCGACTCTAATGGTCGCGTGTAAATCAAACGGATTAAATTATTCAGTTGTAGGTGCGGCTGGTCCGAGTAGGCTAAAAGGCCCTCCAGATTTGAAGATTCAGACTTGTCCCCCAACACAGTTAGTCCCGTTGGTTGGTCGACAGAATCCAGTCTTAGGCGATATATTGCCAGATTACCGCGGTTGTCGCCTAAACATACTGAACCAGTTTCACTACAAAATGCAAGAGAAATGGGTTTTGGAGAATTGACTGGTGCACAAGGAAGCAAAGATTTAATTCGATGAGTGGGCACGGTGGAACCGGACTGTGGAAACAGCATGTCCAACAGGTATACAGAGCCTGATGTGGTCAGAACTAAACACTGTAAATATGGTAATGGACTGTTGTCGGTCAGTGTTGTACTACAAAACTCTTTGGAGCATTTGCTGTTGCTGCTGTTGGGTACGGTTGGGGGTTCTTGGGTATCCATTTCATCAGTGCTGTCAAGATCGGAAGACGGAGCGCTGGGCTCAACATCAATTAAACAACACTGTCGTGGGCATAATTCTCCGACCAAAGCCATCTGGTTGATTGGACGATGGCTAAGAGGAGAAACGATCGCGGGGGAGTTTGGAGAGTCATACCTGAAGACAAACAAGGTAAAACTGTGATGAGTCAGAATTTATTACGTGGAGCGTTCCACTTGACAGTCGAATATCATTATAGCAACATTCTATGTAAGTACAGTACAGCGAATATCTGCTTGTACATTTCAAGAGACAGTTGTGAAAAGAGGAATCAATCAAAACAGTACTAATCGCGAGATTTCATCCATCCGCAACGTGGTCACTCCGCAAACGTTTCCCACACCAACCCATTAACATATATGTAACGGCACTTCAGGAACAAAGAAGTAGTTTGAACAAAGGAAATGACATCCTCTGTCTTTGATCACATCAACTGTCTGACAAGATTGAAGACCAACTGTGGCTATCGTCAAAACACGTCACAGGGTGGTCGTCGTCAATGTGTTCAGTGTTCTGCTCGGCGCCCGAGAAACACAACCAAGAATTCGCTGAAGCCTTATCAGTCGTACTAATCAGCCATCGCAGTATGTTTAGAAACAGCTTGCGCTCGCCCCCAGTAGCATTTACGCATGTATACATATTTATGGGGCTGCAGTATGTATATAAACCAAACCCATTCGACTCGATAGAATGTTTTGATGAATAATACGCGTCTACTCAGATCCATCATTGATTTCGTACACCGACCCGTATCATCATCATCAACATCATTACCGAAAGCAGTGCATCATGGATGACATCTATACATGGCGGTCGCATAAGTGTGAAAGAAAAATTTGAATCCCAAACTTGACACTGAAGAAAAGCAGTGAAATGGGTTTAGTAAATAAAGACTGACTGAGCTCGAGCAATGAACATCACGGTGTCCACACAATGTCAAAAAACAACTGCGTTGCATGTGAAAGTAAGATAACACTTGTGAAAGACTTTCGGCTTTGACTGTTCACCCCGATGAGCCCGATTAAATGAAATTCCCCCCAACGTCTCCAGCCACCGAACCTGTGAGTCAAGAAAACACAAGGTCATGAGACGGACCTGACTTACCGTGGCTAACCCGTTCACATTTATCCATGCAAGTTACCATTTGTCTATCTCGCCAATCAGCTGCTTGGTGCAGATGATTGGTCGTCATCCTTAACACATGACATCCCACGTTTTAGACTAGAGAAATAGCAACGCTTCGCAGCATTGTATCTGCGATTAGGGTTTGTCAATCCCCAATTAATTCATCCTTAAAGACAGAACGAAATGTCATGGCATTAGTTAGAAACGTACACTTACCCATACAAATACAGACCACCTACGTAACCATCCTCGATAGATACGCCAGCCGTGTCAGCAACTTCTTTCGAAGAACCACAGCAAACAAGCAAGCTCCTGGAATAACACCCTCCTGGCCCATGTTCAGAAACTTCTTCCAGTGGGACTGAGACGGCCAGTAATTGCAAAATCTCGGATTGAGACAACTGCGAAGTGGTTCGAGGAAGCTGTACAATTGTGAGCAGCTTGGGTGTTCGGTTGTGTTGTGTGTTCTTAGTGTTAGCACTGTTTTTGGCATTTTCAATAACGTTCTGAAGCACAGGTAACACACTCCGAAGCGACTTCAGCAGAGTTTGCGCAGAACCACGCACGGGTTCATCCTTCGGCTCACTAGAATGAGCAGTAGAGCCGTGAATCGGTCGGGTGTCAGATTTAGGTGACATTTTATCGGGCTGCAAAAGGACCGCTGATCGTTCAGCAATCTCTCCCAAACCGAGAACCTCAAAAAACTTCATCACAGATGCGTTGGTAGAGGGTAAGCTAGTAGGACAATGCTCACCGTTAGCCTGTAATATAAACGAGGAAACCGTAGTTTAGCGGAAGTAACAAGAGCAACACACAAGAAAACCGACGAGCGATTCAGTCTTTTTCCTGGTGTCTTCTTTTTTCACCCTGCATATCACTCTCCTAGCGATGCAGTTGATGGATATAACATTTGATGCAAGGCTGGGCTACCTGAAAGGCATACTTCAATATATATAGGTTGGTTAATCTCAACAAGCAAAATTATACGTTCAACTCTCTATTGCTGTCACGTTCCATTTTACACCCAGTTTTTCTGGTTTACCTATAGCACCAGATAATAAGTGTTTTTTTAAAAGCCAAGATAACTTGTAAAAATTGGCACTCTCAGCGTCCACATACCCAAGCAAGTAAACCAGTAAGACGCTTCAGCGAGTACCTCCTTAAATCTAGAACTTGATGTGTGCTGTGTCTTGTAGAAGAGAACCTGCGATTCTGGAACCGTTGGTCGATTCAGCTCCCCTCTATACGACTATCAATTCAAGCGCTTATCCCTCAGGGTCTCTAATGACAACGAATCTGAAACGCATTGTCAAGCTGGAATGGGGATCTTGCTGAGATCCAAAGCAGTGCAACGCCTAATCGATTGGATCCTAAAGAAAAGCCACCTTCAAACACTGACTGAAGTCAGTTGAGGCAAATTAGAAGAACGTCGTGTACTCATCGTATCGGATAACAGACATTAGTTCATATGCCACCAAGAATGCGTTCTGTGACGTCTCTATTACCTTTCTGAAATAGATCAAACACTCGGTTAAGGAGTTAAGCGTCAGTGTGAACCACTGATCTATTGCTGTCTATGATGATGATGATGACGAAACACTCAAAAACTATCACACTGACTGGTAATTTCAATGCCTAACTTTATTGTCTTCTACAAATGAGAAGCGAGATAGAAGACGCAAAACAGTCACTGTAAAGTAACTTGCATGGATCATAAAAAGTGTCCACTGCTTACATTCATCCTACCGAAGACAATTAGGAGAACATGAAACTTTCACCAAAGTTTTAACCCATCCATTAGTAAAAATGATTGAACAGTAACTAAACTGAGTTAGGATATTGGGAACCCGGAAAAGGCGGCACCTGGTGTACAAGAGTCTACTTTAGGTTGCTGGGCTATCATTATGAGAACCAGTGATAGCCCGATTCATTCATCCCTCTAGCTGAAGATCATGTTGACCAAACAAGCAATATGTATGCATGCGGACGCCATAGTTGATTAAGCAGGACAGCTAACGCGCATTAATCATTCAATATTTAATTAGACGAACTTTGTAGACGAACCTGTGCTTCCTCTACATGAACATCTTTGACATCTCGATTCTTACTCTCATCTCGCTCTTCAAACCAATCAACTGGTAACTCATCGTCACTGTGGTCGTCCATGAACTCCCCATCCAAAATGGCTTGTTCAACTAAATCGCCCGCTCCATTTACATCTTGGGCTGCAATATCGTACACATCTTGTCCAGCCTCAGTAGCATCCCCCATGACACTCAAGAAGCTCCCATCTGAGCCAGCGTGCGGGTGAATTGTGAGAGTAGAGGACAAGAGTGAGGAGCTTTTCACAGATCCTGAAGGGGGATGGGCAACAAACGGACCCGGGTCCGGTTCAGCATCCAGACTCCACATTACACCCATGGCAGTCAACGGGAAGATTTGTAGAACCAATATACACAGTGAGGAGGCGGAGTTTTCCAATCTGGCGCGTTTAGCCAAGACAGGATCAATTTTCTGCATGCATGCGATCAGTGAATTTGGTAGACAACAACCCAGAACCAAGTGATGCTCAACTGGATTATACACGATTCCGGACCGCGAGGCTGTTGGATTCATACTGACTATCTTTGATGCGCGCTGTGGAATTAGAAGACATGCGCTGTGCACTTCGAGTTTGTAAGAAGAAACGGCTGGAAATGAACGTAGGAAATTGAAGGACAAGTCAGTAACGAGATGTCAGTACTGTTCAAGGGTTGCAATATTCAAAAATTAAAATAGCATGAAGCATGACTGAGTAAGCCATACAGACGGTCTAGATTGTGAAAATCGGGACGCTGTTAACTATCACTGATGCCTCAACATATCTTGCATTGGATGCATCATTTGTAGTTACTGTAAAGCAACAATAAGTTGGGGACATATTTACTGCTTATGGTGGTTTGAAACTGTCCAACCCAGGACTAGACATGATGGAGTATACTCAAGCAAATGGAAACGAAGCTACAATCAGATATAAAAATAACTTACTGAACATATAAGTCTGATGAACAGTTGTGTTTATATGAACACCTTGTGATGTTAAATAGGAACAGGGCTAAGCTGACTTACATTCACCACAGTAGGAGCTAAGAACGTCGGCTAACTTGAACTCCATTGCAATCTGTAAGGAAAAGATACAATGGATAGAATTAGACAGAGCACACTATTACAGATAAGGAACGACCGGAATGTATGGAACAGATGAATTATGATAGCGATACACAACCAAAAAGAGCAAAGCAAATGCACGAGGTTACAGAAAAACCCAGTAAGGTAACAGAAAAGATGGCCCACTGAGAAAAGTAAAATAACATACTATGATCATTCGTGCGGTTAGAGGAACAATTTTTCAACATAATTTTCCCATGAAGTCTTCAACCTATTTCACTTCTGATCGTCTCTGATCAACATTATAATGAAGCGGACGGGAACGAAGACAACGTACGTACAAACCATTTCCAAGTGAACGCATGTGTGGTACGGCTCCGACTAACATAATTACTTGCGAAATGACGTCCTCAATCAGTTTAACAGAAGCGAACTTAGAATGAACGTCCACTAGAATTAAGGATCCGATCACAGCCGAAACTCACACGATTGAACACCGACAAATCCCAAATGGTGATATCCCCATTGCGTGTAGAGGTAGCCAGAAAATCATCCGACTGAGAACTGATACTCAACACAGTGATCTGTTGGGGGAGGAACAAAGGTGAAACAAGTGATCCGATCAGTTAGTCGTACAGTTAGTCGATCGGTTGGTCTGTCGGATTGTGTCTGAGTTCAGTACACACAGCCAGAGAGAAACAATAACAAGAGCAGTGTGGGATCTCAACTGCTGTTCACATGGGAACTCACACGCACCAGAACGATAATGTCCAAACTAATGATCTTAGAATATCACTCAAAAGAGCATGGGAAAGGTGAAAAACTGCAGGATCAACGGCAAGATAGAGGGACAAAAATGGCAGGTGGAGGCCAATGTCAACCGGAATAACCTGAATATGGATAACTGCGAAAAAGGTGTTTGAAATAATGACCAATTTTCGTTATAAAAGGCAGTAAACAAAAGCGGTCAAACTCAAATGATCAGCTTCAGCTCGGCTTACTAAAAACAACTCATTGAAAGACCAGCCAAGACCATCTAAATTAGACTGACTTCGATCAGTGAGCTCTTATGGGATAAGAAAACCTGCAGTTTGCATACAAAAGAAGCAGTCACCCGTGTATAAGGATTTAACACAGCATATCCAACCATCTAATAAACATACAAATCTAAATATGTATTAAACACACATATTAACAATTTGAGCACTCAGCGCATTTGCAAGTGGTGGTATAAAGCAGTCACCATGGCAACCCGGCGAATTCCACATTAAAAACGTATCACCTTAACAAACGGGCTGGGTGTTAGATACTTTTCAATCTCGAAGGGACAAAAGCGTGACAGACAGAAAGTGTGGAAAAACATTTAGGAGAAGTTATGCAGTTATGCAGTGCACTGAGTCCTATGGCGTGAGACCGTGCATACCCAAGTTCAGAGTTTATTGAGAGTACCTGCGCTCATCGCACTGAAAGTGAGCTAAACACTTTTTGTACAATTAATAACCCACAGGTTGTCAATGATATACTGTTTAAAAAATCACATCTAATAAACTTGCACGAAAACGTCGCAATGTGAACCGAAACTGTCTGACATTTTCATAATTCACATGACCGCGCTCTGTGGATTCAGTTAAACAATCGTCAGACACAGAATCGATCAATCGGAAAATTCAATGTGTACATGATAGTATAAATTAACGTGTCTATGTGATAATCATGTTTCGCCTCTAACCTATGCATCGCAACAGCATTTACTAAATAATCAGAAGCAATGTGCACATGGGTCAGTGTGTGACGAACCAGAAGCAAAGGTATGATGAACACTGATGTGTAGGGTAAATTCGTTCGGTTCACCAGTGTACGTTGAACTTCATCAACATCATCATCATAACAGCCATGAGCCTGACCAAAAGGTGCTGTGGCTCGGGCCGCTGCTCAACTCAACACTGACGTGGAATATCTTAGAAGAAAACGTTACCATGAAAGTCAAAAGTTAATAACAGGCAGGCGACACCTATCCACTTTGCTCAATGGAGCAGTCAAGGTCTTCATATTCCGTGACCACGTCGTTGCTTGACCACCACGCGGTTTTACCCAACTGTCGGCGGCCTCAGCATATAATGCCCGGTATGGTAAACGATCAGATGATATACGGAGTACGTGACCCAATCAACGCAAGTTGTGTACCGTGATTAGTTGACCAATTGATCGCACATCTCGTGCATTCCGGAATACGCGCCGGCGAACTGTCATATTGTTCACGCAATCAGTCCACTTAATATGGGCCAATTGGCGCAGACAACGATGGTCAAACACAGCAAGCCCGTTAATATTTTCTTTGTGAACAGGCCACGTTCCCGAACCATAAAGCAAAATGGAACGCACAGAAGCATTATATACCCTTCCATTCAGTGACAACCGGACGTCTTTTCGACGCCACAGATGACGCAGTTTGGTAAAGGTAACGCGTGCTTTTGTTATCCACGCTGATATCTCATCAGCAATATTACAGACTGAGGAGATAGTGCTACCCAAATAGGTGAAACTATCCACAGTCTCAAGCGGATAACCTGCAATGAAGAAAGTAGGAGTTGAAGTGCCCCAGTCTTGAAGCAACACTTTGCACTTTGAAGGTGCGAAGCGCATTCCACACAAACCAGCCCTGTCACTCACCTTGTCCAGCATGGTCTGCATGTTTTCGGCAGAGGGTCTAAGTAAGACAGTGTCGTCCGCGTACTCTAGATCGGTCAATCTAGTACC
>LUCH01002425.1:76751-92541 GCA_013368495.1 Paragonimus heterotremus
AGACATTAATGTCTCATTCTGAGCATTGCCGCGCGCAGTGGATGTACTCGAAGCTACATCAGGCTTTTGGGAGATAACAGATGTTTTTCGACCGTATTGGATAACAGGCCGGCGGTCACGGTCAACCGTTGGGCGATCGGAGTGCTCTTTGTTTGAGGGTACCCTTTCTAACCCCCTTCTTCCTGATACGGAAGACAGCAGTGCCGCAACTATGAAAATAGTTCTGCTGTATGCCTATATGATCGTGCCTCACTAACTAAGCACTCCTACGCGGTCAGTAGTGTGACATACAATCCTGTGAGTGTAACTGCTTTTCTTCTGACTGCTCCCCTTCGGCCTGTCTGACAAGGTTACACCTGGAAGGACTAGAGTACTAGTCAGCATAACCCGCCGGGTCAAAACAGTACACAAGCCCGACCACCTCGCCAAGGTAACAGTATAGGAACACATGTGATCCGGTTGGAACACCTGTGATAGTGTAGACTTAAGGACAACGTGTCAGTCCAGGGTCGAGATGTGAGCTAGGCAGTTAACAGAGCTCAGGAACTCAAGTCAGTAGACCGACAGTGGAAAGAGAGCAGACTGTAAGTAAGCACCGTAAGACAGTTACATTGGGAATATTAAAAGCTGGATTCTTCTCGCGGCTACTTCTTGGGATTGAGGAAAAACAAACAAACAGAGTAATGATCTCGGGACATGAAATAACTAAGAACGTTTCTTTTCGGAACTGGGCAACGTGGAAGTATCGGTAGGAACAACAGGTGTATTGCAGTTCACAGCAGTAATGATGATAACGTTTTTGCCATAGCAAGCATAGCATGCAGAGTGCAATACTGTGGGTGTAGCTTTTGTCTTTTTGCACACATACATCTGATAACCGGGACGGTAAAATGATCTCGATCTTTATGTGATGTGTAGACAAGAATGAACTCCTAATGATTCGACCCCATTGTACTCCGACTCAAATAACTGACAAAAACACCTGATCCTAACAAAATATCTGAAGAAAAAGTCGCTTCTAAACATAACTCACCGGTGATTTGGAAATGGTCTGATGGCGCGCTGGCTCCATTGACCAAGATTCTTCAGTTAAAAAAAAACATCAGTATTAGGGGATGATTAAAAAGGTTGAAAATAAGAGCAACGAAAATGAAGATTAACTTATACCACAAATATGAACCAGAGATACAGTTCCGGGGTGATTCAATGGTAGCGACGCCGACTCTAAATCACGCGGTTAAGGAAACGAGTTCGTGATACACCGAATACTGCTGTTGTCTACGTTTCAGTAATCCGATAATATTAAGCTCACATGCGACCTAATGCGTAACGTAGTGGAGAGCAGCCGGTGGCAACAAATTCGAACAGGTAACGTAATCACCATCACAGACAGCAATACATCAGTGGTTTACACTGACGCTTAACGTCCACACAACCACGAAGGAAAAAGAAAAGGAAAAAAACCTACATGAAAAAAGAGTAAACAAATGAAAGAAAAGAGAATGGACCTAACTACTAAAAAAATAGCTACGTCTACATTCAAACATACAACATCAAGGCGCCTACACCTACACGAAATCAGCAAGACAGCTTCCTTACGGCTTTCATTGCCACGCGTCATTAAATGCACTCACTTCACAGACAACTCGGACAAACAACAACAACATTCACGCCACTGAACTCGGTTAGCCGCCATCTCACCTAACGTTTCAAGCCACTGACTCTGTGAGTCGCGAAGGCCCCAGTCCGGAAGACGAAGCCGATTTACAGTGACTAACCCCTTCGTAAACGATTTCATTTGTCTACGCCAGGTTATCATTTGTCCACCTCGCACCTTCCGCCAGTCGGCCGCAGCTTCGGCAAACAGTGCTCGGTGTGGCAAACGATTAGCTGGCATCCTCACTACATGACCTAACCACCTAAGTCTGTGCAAATGTAAGGACTGAACGAAAGAACCCGTTTGACAATCAATGCCAAACATCCGCCTTCTAACCTCCTCGTTGCTTACTCGTTGGTGCCACCCGATACGAGCGATTGAACGCAGACACCGGGGGTAGAACACCTGAAGACGGTTCACGTCCTCTACCCTGAGCGGCCAGGTTTCGCTGCCGTAAAGAAATACAATCCATACTGTCGTCTGATATACGCGACCCTTAAGCTTCAGAGAGATACCTTTCTGTCGTCGTAAGTGCCTTAGATTAGCCAACACCGCCCTAGCCTTGGAGATACGCGTCTCTATTTCGTTCCCTACACCTCCGCCGCCGCTAAAGCAGCTTCGTTATCTAACATTAAATCTACGTAATTACAACAATCTTGCAGAAAAACATTGCATTTTGAGGCTGCAAAACCCATTCCGAAGTACTTAGCAGAACGCGAAATTGCGTTTAGCGTTGTTTGTGCCACTTGAAAGAAACCGTTCCGATCAGCTGGAACACAACCGTATCTACAAGACGTTCTTTTATAAAAAGTACATCACAAGTTCTGTTGATGATAGGCAAACAAACCTAATGGCAGACAGAAAACATCAGTGGTATAAGACTACCCTTATACGAGTATAGGCATCGTCAGTAGGCGACAGAATCGACTCGTTTGAGACTACACCAAAAGTAAACAGTGATAGATTACTACCCAAAACATTAATGGAAATGTCACGATTGAGTCACTGTTAAGAAGAGGCAAAGTACCACTTGAACGTGCATGTTCGGACACGCGCGGATATACTGTATTACATCGCATTGGACAAAAAAATCACACATTTAAGTCGGAGTACAAGTAAAACAAGCTGGATGATGGGTGATTGCCGTATACCTGTCCAAGAAATACCTAGAAACTAGCACAAGTGAGATCGCCCACAACAAACCACGAACCAAGACAAATTTAGGGATAATTCGTTGATAACTGATATTTAGAACTGCAATGGTAAAAGCGCTCCTTTCACAAACAGGAGGGCTGAGTCAAATAAAAAGCTTGTTTAAATGCAAAAATTGTAAGCAAACGCGAATGACGTGTAACAAGAAACGACTAAACTCTTTCACCACTCATTAGAATTGACATTATCTTGGAATGGAAGACTTCGTTAAACATCTCAAAACACAATATTAGGAGTAACCTACATCAATAACAACCTAATATGATAGACGTTCAACATGTAATAACCAATATTCCGCTACTGCTCAACAATAACCAAACTACCGTCTAGCAGGTTTAAAGTTTTTTTAACTTCAGCCCGAAGAGAAGACCTAATTGTAGGATCATCGATAGGAGTTAACAGGACAGCCACTGCGTCTCTTCTCGAAACGATCACGCAATCTGAGTGTTACACACAAGTGAGTGTGGCTCAACAGTTACGTACGATAATTTAGTCGTGCCTTGTAAGGTCAACGGTACTATGGTTAACATGGTTATCTCGTGAAAGTATGGTTGTAGCCCAAGTCTCAGCAGTGACAAGGATATGGACTACTGACGAGCCCTAACAGGAGCGAAGCTTGAGTGTGGTGGTTTTTTTTTGAAAGAGGATGGTTGAGAAGTTAATGAGAATGCTGTAGAACAAGTCAGGTTCAGAGCAAGATGTGTATTCACTACACCACAGGCAATCTCTCATCTAGTCTGTTATGGATACTATAGATATAGGTCAATGTCGGACGATCTGATTGGCCAGTGCAGATATGGCTTACACGATTGGCTGCACTCCACCACAAATGCGATAACTGTAATTGAGTTAATGATGTACAACTTATATCAACTTAATGACTGCTCGCTGCTGCATGTCAAAAACGGATCCTATCGTTCAGCCTGGGTGTTGGGGTAGTAGATCTTTGTTAAACTAAAACAAACATTATGTTTACACAGCATCAGTAATTCTCTCAAGTCATCTTTCGGGGCATCCACATTTCTACTGTCACGTTTGATCTAACCACACGCTGTCGCTTTTGGAGTGAACTGCAAAACAAAGTTGAGAAAGAACACTTTGTGATTAGTTACGTTTATATCTTGAATAGCATCTGGTAAATGAATGTAGTCCCAGAAGCTACAGTTTTCTACTTCAGGCGTTATACCTTCAAGTAGGCTGGCAAGCCATTCGGTCAATGAATGACAGGGCCAATTACATATAACCAAGATAGATCACAAGGCAAACCGTGTTTTGCACATCGATAAGAGTATGCGGTCTGGAAATTACGGAAGTTAATCGGGGATGTTTTTACTGATGGCAGTTTTCGGCTAAACTCCTGACCGATTTTCATTGCTATGTACTTTAAGCTCATTGTCCCTCATTTACTAACGATGCGGATATGCAATAAGGTTGAACGTTAAATTAGAGCTACATGAAGCGTGATCTTGACTTAGTTAACCTGCTGGGAGCACACAATATCAGCTGGTCACTTAAATTTTCCACTCGGCATGTTGTGTGTCAGTAAAGAAGGTTAAAACAATGAGTCAGCTCACCGGTCTACCAACCAAAATAACTAGTAGCCCTTGGATGATGTGCCGCGAGTTGTTTCTTTATTACTAAATTATTAGAATTCATCAGGTTACTTATTATCCCGAATTTGCCGTCGATAGGGGAGGCACAAAACGCGTCTCTTAAAGTGCATGAGGCGTATCGTTAACATGACTTACCGGTGATTGAGACATTTTTCGTGGGTTTTGAAAGCACAAAGGGACAACTAATAGCATGCCTGCTATGCTCGCTCCATGGCTCATCTGTCGGCTCCCAGTTGGTCAAGCATACGTTACAAGTGAAACACAGCACATGGTCATCAATTTTACTTTGTGGGTAATAAAATCCAGCTTGGGCCATTGCCTCAGGAGTAGCCCACCTGAAACGTCAAAATATGACGAAATTGACAGTTGAAATTTGTAATAAATGTCAGAGGAAACAAACACGCATGCATTTACTTATGGGAACAATGAAACAGTGCCTATACGTCTTTTAATGTACATAAAGTTTCGAACTCGCAAAAATCGCCGCCAAGACGCAAGTAAGTAAAGGAATCAAACTGTACAGAGTTTCGCCTATGCGTGTATCTTCTGGCGTTTTGATCAACATGTAGGCATACGGTCCATATTAAGTGGACTGATTGCGTGAGCAATGTAGCCGTTCGCCGGCGCGTATTCCGGAATGCTCGGGATGCGCGATCAATTGGTCAACTAATTACGTTGCACAGCTTGAGATGGTTGGGTCATGTTCTCCGTATGCCAGCTTGAGCGTTTACCGTACCGGGCATTATATACTGAGACCACCAACAATTGGGTAAAACCGCGTGGTGGTCAAGCAACAACGTGGTCACGAAGTATGAAGACCTTGACTGCTCCATTGAGCAAAGTAGGTAGGTGTCGCCTGCCTGGATGAGGTCCTCGTGATCACCCAAACCGCTGGTTAGAGACGCTATCCAAGATGGCGATGTGTCGCAGTCAATGGCGTACCTGTATTCATACCATTTCTAGTTCTTCCGGCTAGTCTTCTTTTTTTAATTCTCAACCTTCTTGGTAACTTTTTCTTCTAGGATATTCCACGTCATTGTTGAGGTGAGCGGCGGCCCGAGCCACAGCACCTTTTGGTCAGGCTCATGGCTGTTATGATGATGATGATGATGGTAATAGATCATACGCAGAGTCGCACCTATGTATCTTACGATACAGGTTATCATGGATCATAGCGAGAGAGTATAAAATATTAATGACAAAAAGTGCGAAAATACAACAAACTAATGTTTTATGCGAACCAACAGGTTCACAGATGTATGAACGTCATAGACTGGGACACAGTCAAGTCTGATCGTTTACAGCGAGCGATACAGATAACCACGCTGTTTGTTTTTTTGTGTGGTACACTATATCCTTCATCTAACTCAGAGGAGTCTTGGTTTCAACAATATGTAACTGCATCATCGCTTTGATATTTCTTTCAACTGTCAACAGCCACAGTAAACAATCCATTAGGTACATTGAGCTGGTGGATTAAATTCGGAGGACACGCGAACAGAAACACTGGTTGCCGACTTGCAATGGATCATGAACACTGTTCCTTTTCTTTTTGTCTTGCGAATTAGATTTTTAAGCCAAAAGCAGCGGGTGGCGTCTGTCGTGTCAGTGACCACAAATACTCCGAAAGAATGTCCTCATAAATATTCTAAACTCCGAACGATTATGAGCAGTCTACAAGTTACGATACAGCAAAGTAAGACAACCAAGAAAAGAAAAACAGTGGTTTGTCAATAACGAATGTATTAGCCTAAACCTCCAACTTGGTAAAACCAAGAGGAATGGTGCCCTATTGACATAAAAATGTGCACATGACTGTCACATGAAAGCGGTAAAAAGTTATTCAAACGAACATGAAGTCGCACGTCATGAATGACGTAATATACGTCGAAGTTTATTTATGTTCTCAGGGTTAAGCTTACCTCACGCCTAACACGACCTAACAAGTCAACTCTCTCTACGGACTGAGAAACCGAGAAGCAACCTTCCTACACAACAATGAATTGATTCACAATTATAAACTCTGTCTTACATTATTGGGCGTACTCTAAGATCGAGGTTATGTAGACCAGTTATGTTCCTACATGAGACTTTCCTCATCCGCCGCTCGTGACGGAAGTCAGCCATTGTGGTGACGTGCCAGACGCCGGGTGAGATCTTTGTCTGACAACACAAACCACTACTCTCCCTTGGGTATTAGTTAAACTAAACACCGTCAATGTTTCAACACCATCGCAGACAAGTGAACAGTCACCTCATGCATATGTTATCGATATCTGTCATACAGCCAAGACGTGCTCTCGGAATTCTGGTGCAGTATCATACATACTCCCTACGTTAGCCGATTTGCAACGAGCGTATAATCTGTGGTTGCCAACAGACCCTGAGGTTCAGAGTATTGGAGAAGCTAATGTTGAAACTGACCTAAACGCATAATCATAAAAAGTCCTCTTCGAATGGATTCCCGTCGACAGACGTCTTTGTGCAGTCATAAGAAGGTGTCATTAGCTTAGTGAGAAAAACTCATCGCGAAAGCCGTTGGTTTGTTACAGTGACATATGGTTCCATAAAACGTGGTCTAGAAGCGGTCAAAGATTGACTTCATCATAAAATCACCAATCTTCTGTGCACTGCATAGCACGAATACAGTAACACAGGTTAGAGACTTGAACGCTTACTTGGGGGTGGGGGTGAGATGAGAGATGACGAGAGTGATTGGGTCGACCAGCACCTTTATGGCATTCGTCAAACAGATAATAAAGAAACTGGTTGTATCTGTGTGTTGATAAGTCTGTTTCTAGAGCGTATTGTTTCTGGACACTCTCGGGTCAAAGCGCCATCTGGTGATCTCTGCTGAGTCAATCGGAAGAACAATCCGACCGCATAACTGTCAGCTACCGATCGTGTTGATGTGCCCAAGAATGTATGTCAATCTGATGCACCTAGGCGCACCTCGACCACGCATTAGTGTGTCGAGTTCGTTCCGCGGTCTGAAGGAAGACGTATTCGTCATCAACCACAACTTGAAGCAACACATAGTGAGGTCAGTGGTGCACACATTTTACTAGAATGTTTAATCCTTAGTCTAGAACCTCTTTAACCGGATGACCCAAACAATATCTGGTAAACAGTACATAAGCATGGAGCTACTGCGTGCGATGTCACTGTCCGCGTAGCTGTTAGCAGTTGGGTTGCTGTGAGGACCCTCGAGTTTATTGACACCAGTAGGAATCTCATAACCTGTAACGAGCACACTTCAGCCTGTCATAACGTACTGAACCCTGACGTGATATAACGGCTTGTGTATTTCGACGTCTCCTTATTGGGAGTGAACTTGACGGCGTTATGATCACACTGACCGTCACTCCTGCCAACGAATAGGACAACGAAAAAACGGCACTAACTTCAGCAAGCAACCATCCACTCGCTGTCTTACGGCACAAGTTCGTGAGCCAAAGGCTTTGGCTGGGAACCCTAGTCCTTTCCTCGTCCAGGTCTAGGCGGTCTCGCAGTGTCTCAGCCCACAAGCGACCATGAATACTAACACTTTTAAGCCCATATTGTATCGGCCATCTCGCAGTATAAATCGGCAGTATAAGTCAGTATAAATCGACTGCAAACACGATTGATAAGTGAAGATATGCTACAGCCGACCCATGTTCTACTGTCTTATTCACGTTAGCCCTTATGCTCGTCTCAATTCTCCGTTCTAAAAATTAGTCTCTAAATCCCACAACAGATACAGCTAATCACTATTCTAGAAAGTCCCGCCTATCCTCTCTCAGTCTCTGGTTTCCAACGTCATTTGCTTATATCTAGAATGAGAGTTAATATAGGTGCTTTCAAAGTTCGCATTATGAAGCGGCCTGGTCAACAAGCCGATCTTGTTCTGAAGCGAAACTCATTGAAAGACGTCTGCTGCATTTCGAAGATTAATATCCAAGACAGTCATCGTGTCGAACGAACGGTGCCAACACTTTTTGTTCTGGTTGGACATCTCAAATGATCTTGCGGCTGCCGCTATCGGTCAAACTGGAGTAGGTATAGACCACAGCACAACCACCGCAGCAGTAACGGTAGGTTCTGTGCTGTACGCTTAGCATATCTATTAAGATCAGCTTCAGAAGTCGAACCTTTAGGAATCATTCTATTGTCTGCTTGTGTCTTGAAGACGCCTTCATCCCCAAGTCGACACATAGATATGATAGGAATATAAACACCCAGGTGGGTTGGCTTGGGGATGGTGGGTCTTGTTTAAGTGGCAGACCTAGGTTAGTGTCACATCATTTGGACAATGATGGGTGGCCGCTGCAACCGTGCCCAGATACAGGCTATTTTAATCAGTACCAGTTTTAGACATGAGGTGCGTCACTGTTTTACTTGGCACCCACTTTTTCCAAACCAGACCTGGTCACAAATAGACCGCATAGCTGTTAGTGACGTAGCTTCATTCATGACTGCTGTTCCTACTGGAACGCACAGAATCAGACCGTGCCTTGGTACTTTATCCCTTTGTTCTTAAATTCGCTGGGCAGTGACCCCAAAAATTACAACGGCTGACTGTTGAGAAACTAGTCAGGTCGATGCAAAGCATGTGAATCGAACTGGTCTCCAGTGCAAACTTGATAGTTCTAACCCCAAAGATCCAAACAACTGCTGGGCCAACATCGCACAGTGGCTGACGGGTTAGACAAACAGCCCAGCATATGAAGTCCTTAGAACCGTTGGCTAGAAGAGATCAGTTAGAATGTCAAGCGTGGAACGACGGTCGATGATCGCACTTAGCTAACTTGGAAGGTCAATAAAATGTAAACAGCCTTTATTTTAGAAAACACTAATAAACTCTTCAAGGTTATCATTATCACTGGTTTCGCACATTCATCTGTCAGTGAACCTACAAGCGAAGAAGATGGTACACCCACTCATAATAAGTCAAGAAAGTTAGATCGTTAGGCGGAACACATCGAGGGCCAATTCAGCTGATCTCTTGCTTCTACCACAAACTTGTAATGTAGTGCCCTAATGAGGAGTCAATCCAAACTATATACACTGTTCAGTTAGTTCAATGCAATTGGTGACTCCAATCCAACTGAGAAATTCTTGATCGTGGGGTTACCGATCGCAGTTAACAGAACAGTTACTGTCTCCTATCGAGACGATCGAGTAGTCTGAACACTAACCACACGAAGTTGTGCGTTTAGATATAATAGACCGGTCACGCCCAGTGTGAGGTTACTAGTGTTGTGGTTAACACACTAGTCTCATAGACACTAGGGTGGGAGTGCAAATTTCGACCCGGACAATGGTACACACTACTAATGAACTTTAATAAGAGAGAAACTTAAGTTTAGTGCTTCCTTACAAAATAGGCCGGTCAAAATGCTGGTGTGCATGCAAGGACTGTGATCGAATGCGAGTGGTGTTCAAATTGAAGTAGTCCAAATCCCCTAAATTCAATCCAGACTTAAATCCAAGTGCACAAATTAGGGTCCGTGACCACAGCTCGGCCATCAAACAGATTGCAAGAAGGCTGTCTTGCTGTTGGTGCCCTACTTCTACTTACAGCTCGGTTGTTTGTTTGCAAGGCGTAGACACCTAGTTGAATAGAGTCTAGACAGGTAGTTTTAACAATTTGATCTACTCAAACTAGTTATTCTTCTAAATTGGGGCATAGTTTTCTCCTCAAGACCGCATAGGAGTTAAACGTCAACATGAACCAAGCAAGGAGGGTGGCCTAAGGCTAAATGGTAAGAGATGGGACTTACCGACAGTGTTATTATGATTAGTTGTATCCGTTGTGGGATCTGTTGAGCAATTACTAGAAATGGGGGTTGGGAAGAGTTTGAGGGCTGAATTTGATAGGATAGTGAGGGAGGGGTCAGCGACAGCATGTTTTTACTTATCCACTTTGCTGTATGTAGCAGATAGAGCGACCCGGTTCATACTGCGAGGCAGTCGATGAAGTATGGGATTGATTGTATTGTGAATATTTATGATTGTATGTATGCAGTATCTCAACCTCTTCTATAAGGAGATCATACCAGGTTTGGTGAGCCACATCGATATAGTTGTTCCGCAGGTCGGCCTCCTTTTATAAAGTACAAGTATTTTACTAGGCGTGGCATTAAGTGTACAACAGTGTACTACATCAGGGAAAACGAATTTCCAGTGACTAATTGATAAAGTGCCGAACTTTAAAGCGAACAACAGGGTTTTTCTCCGACGTCCTGTTCGAACCCTCTACCTGACTGTTATCCTGTGTGTATTTGATCATTCTGCTTGTAGCAGATAGGGCGACCCGGTTCATACTACGAAGCAGCTGAAGTATGGAATTAACTGCATTGTGAGTATTTATGATTGTACGTGGGTCGAAATACTTTCAAGACACCCAGACCTAAACAGGAAGATGATTACGGTTCTCAACCAAGGCCTTTGGCTCAAAGGCCTGTACCGTTAGCCAGTGTGTGGGTGACAATGCACCATGACTAGTATGTTTTTCGGAAAAAAGATGCCAACCTTCATCCAACCTCCAACCTGAAGGACCAAGAGACCGTGATTTGTCGGACTCATTGCCCTGCCTGGTATGAGTGACTCTGTCGGTATGGTGACCACACCGTCCAGTTCAGCCCAATGAGTCATCGAGATGCGCAAGCCGTCATACCTCATCAACGTCCAATCTTGCATTTTTTTTGTGGAGAATGCTGTAATATTCCAGCGTACTTGTTTTACTCTCCGGTTTGTCAATCCACCTGTTCATTTTATTTCAACTGTATTACGCCAACTGCTAGATGAACAAAGTCTATCGCACGGGCTCGTTACTCTTCTGATTTGAACGTGAAATTGTTTTGCTGCGCGACAGAGCTTGATCGCTTATAACACTTCCAACAACTCAAAAGGTGAGTACATAAATAGGGCCCTGCCAGCCTTGCAACACCTTAGAGAGTACAAAGATCACGGCAAACTGACGAAATAAAACCGCCAATATTCCATTGAGGTTTGGGCTTTCCATGAACCGTCACAGATTAAAATGTCACTGTGTGCTTTGAGTCTCTAAGCCTACTAACTGGGAACATTCTGATACCATTTTGTTTAAAATCTATTAAACTTTATTCTATGATTTCGTTCACTAAAAAGTTGAGTAAGGAAAATGGGGCTTGGCGAACATGTCGCATTCCAGTAGGGCTGCTGGAAGCCAGTTACAAACTGTCGCTCCAAAATCTAGGAGCAAATTGACCTGAGGGTTTTAACACATTTCGGTCTTTTTTACTTGACAAACGGTTCCAAAGTGTGTAACTCTGTCACTTGAATCATAAATCTTCCATATATCCATACGAATGGCGGCTCTCAATCGCCTGATTGTGTGAGAAGATGCGATCAATGCAGTCATGGCCAAAGTGAAACCAAGCTTACTCTCCACATTGCCTACGCGTTCGGCTCAGGCAAGAAAGCATAACAGTCGCGAACAGCCATGGGGAAAACTTGGTTATCTCTCAAAATGTGTGGACATGTTGGAAATAAGATGTCAGTCAAAGCCCGGTCACTTAAAACGACTTTGGTGATGCAGAGTTTCGGTGGAAGGTCATTAACTTTCCGCCAAGGATTGGATCTCCACTGTTAAAAAGAGCCGAAGAGAATTAGTTAGAGGAGTACAATGTAACGTACCAAATAAAGCAGCCTGACAGTATGCAGCCAATATATGAGTGTGAATGTCAAAGGTTGCAAGCGCCCTATAATGTATAGGCTGGAAACTTAACTTAGCCGTCCAGGCATAGCGCGAACGCAGTTACTGTGCAGACACGAATATTCCGTTAATGGTTACCGGAAATAAGGTTTCCGATTAACTAGGCGATAAACACAATGCACAATAATCACGCGGTAGAAAGGTCAATTCCGGCACCATACAGGAGACATCCCATTACACTGAAAGATTGTGCCACTAGGAAAACTTATTATGGTGCATGGTTCAAAGGACCGGCTGATGTTAACTCAAAAGCAGAGCAGTTAGTAAAAAGCTGGAAGCAAACGGAATGGAAAAGCGTATGACAAAATATACAGCGAAAATAATAGGAAAATATTAATTTTTACAGCAACCAAATTTCGAAGTTTTTGGTTCTGTGCTCCGCTAATACAACTACAACAGCGGTAAGTAGAAATCACGCTAACTACCATTGTAGGGACTATAATAAATGATATTTTTGATAGTCGCATTCACTTGTACATTTTTGATGATTCTGGCTTTTTGCCTACTTTTGTTTTAGTCAAGCTATTCCATGTGAATATCCGTCCAGGGGCTACAATCACAACTCGCTCCGTGCCCCGCTAGCTTGACGCCTTTTCTGTACACTCTACTGTCCAGGGTCGATACAAATACACGAGGGTCAACGCGCTGAGTCCTTGCTTTTCACTGTCGATTGGTTTTCGATAGTGACTATAGACTGGGTAATAATCTGTTGGACCGGTTCCAACACCATGTTAGAATTCCCATCACTGATTTTGGAAAACGGCCGTATCTGTCAGTGTCGCTGATCCTGGACCTGACGCTTCTGTCAAGTGAGTGTGTCGGCTACATGGCTGAACACCACGCAAACAATTAAATCGCTGGTTAGAAACGCCGCCCAAAATAGCAATGTGTCACAGCCAGTGGTGTGCCTACAGCCACAAACATTCTACTTCTGTGTGGCTTTGTTTATCACCCACTTGTATCATTTCTCATCTTTATTCGTCTAGTAAATCCTACGTCACACCTACGGCGACACATCTTTTGATCGGATTCACGACCGCTATGGATGATCGAATTCGACACTAAGTCGTAGAGTACCCAACGTGCTTTTTAAAATCATGTACAGAGGGCGCAGACAAGATGAAATATGATTGTCACTGACCAGTCAGTCATTTCAAATAAAGATAAGAGATTACTTCGAACGAACAGATATGTCTAAAATACGTTGCCAAACCCATCACGTTTCACGCGAAACGTACGTTGCATCACAGGAAATGCTTTGAGGAAAACGATTATAGCGAACAGATGTTCCACGAATATTATCAACCAACAGCTGCCTCATAAGTTAATTATCTTTAAAAATGTGGGCGGAGAACCACACATAACCACAACTAAGTGAAGCGTCACAATAGAGATGGGAAAAAATTCGGTTGACCTTGTTAGACTTACCGATAATCCATGTGTGGCCAATTTGCGAAGGTTAAACGTCGATGGGCCTCCATGTGCATCAAACAATTGTTACGGCGATGAGTTAACGTAATAATCACGCTATCTGACGTGCGCAGACGAAGTAATCGACTACCGATGGAGGAAACCAAAAAGGAAACTGGAGTTTGGTCGCAATTCGTACCACCATGCAATATAGACTGAGACCACTTTTCAATAACCGAGAGGGGTCCAGTAAATGTCAAGGTTTTCCACTGGAAGAAAAAGATTAACATGTGACATCAATCTACCTTCGTATCTCGAACGCAATCGACATCGTGGCGAGCAATCACAACGTCACCGTCCCGTAAAATTGAGTGGTAGCTGGCATTCGATGTTAGGATAGCATCAATAAGAATGGACTGTTCCGAAGTGAACTCCAACGTTATAATGTCATCCGGCCTTTTCACTGGTCCACAGAATATATCCTCCAACAAAAACATGTCTTTGTTATGAGTCCTAGCATTAAATAAACATCCACGTGTAACAACGAGACTTTCTCTCCTGCCGAAATAAGACAGGTTTGTGGGAAGTGCTAGAAAAATATTTACGATGGACACTTATATACTTACTTGACGAATTTTCCGAAAACGTGCTTTTCCGAATAAGGCGACCGTTAGAAACGTCGATAAGACTAAGACAGCCATTCGAAGAGGCAGCAGCGATTACGTTCAGTGGGGGAAAGTAGCAAATGTATGGCAGTGGAGAGCCATCCAGGACAGTAACACGAGCCACAACCTCCATCGGAACAGAAGGCTCACAATCGCTACTTCGTCGACGACGCGCTACTCGGAGTACGTATTCTCACATATTTTCGTTCTGGACGTACAGAACTCCAGTTACCAGTGTCAAACAATAATTATTATGACTAACCAGCAGCGACTAAAAAAATGAAACGTTTTGTTTAAATTTTTCAACTCACTAACAAAAACCTTTTCAGTGTAACGCATCGTGCTGCCGTGTTGTTGGCGCCACTTTTGTTTCTGATTGTGTAAGTCGTGCGCATGTGCTGCATAGAATCGGTGGGTAGAAAGTACCTGCGAATTCCCTGAGATGATGGTGGTTTTGGATCATCCGGGTTTTTATTATATTCGGACAAGTTGCAGCATGGAAAATTGTGCAAATCAGTCGCGGTCGAAGCTTCTGTTTTAATAGTCCAAGTGTGTAATTCAACAGTGCATGCCCTCTCAATGAGTCGACGATTAATTAAGGGAGGCGGTATCCTTTCATACCCGGGAATTTTTTTGAGCGGCTTAATGATACGCTCAACGACCTTGAGGCGGAATTTTCCCATTGGGTAGGGTGAAAATCGGAAGTTGAATTTGCCCAAGTTCAACGGAACTTCCCACCACACTCCGGATACAATCATCAACGAATGCTTCAATATCTGGAACAGTTGTAAGTTCTCCACCAGACTGTCTGAATAACTTATTGCTGCGTGTCTGGTTGTGAGTTCTTTCGGGTTGGAGCACAATCACCCTCTCAATCGTCAGCATATTAGCTGAGATATTCCACTGGTAACGCGTGCTGAAAACCGGTTTTTTCAAAGGAAGTGGAATTTGCACACGTTCAACAGAATTTCCCACCACACTCCGGGTACAATTATCGATGAACATTTGCGATGCTGACATGGAACGCGTCATGCACGCCGTCAATAAAGCTTTCTTGCGTGTACAACCGCGCTGAAGGAAATAAATATACCTTCATTTGAAAAGGTGCGTTGTTTTTAGTTGGTTCGGCGGGTTCTCTATCTGAAATACCATACACGATTGAAGCTGCGTATACGTCTTATTGTTTGAGCACCCGTTAGGCTGCCGCTGAAATAAGACTCGGTTGACTTCATAGTCTATGATCGGGAAAGCGTAAACGTCTTATTGTTTAAGCACCCGTGAGGCTGCCGCTGAAATAAGACTCAGTGGACCTCATTGCCTGCCACCGAACGTACACCATTGAAAAATAAATGAAAATCACGTTGTGGGTGGCCCTGAAGAGGGCCGTGGGTTTGTTCCTGTTTGTCCTGAAAAGGACAGTCTTCCGTCATGAATGCTAGTCGTAGAACTTGAGTTCCCGAGCTGTCGTCTGCGGGAAAATTATTTTCCTGGA
>LUCH01002426.1:22738-42435 GCA_013368495.1 Paragonimus heterotremus
AGAAGACCTCGTACTAGTTGCAGTGAGCAGTTCGTATTCATGCGACAAGCCAAGTTTATGGATGTACAACAGTATTGAAGAAATCACAGTCTACCACCACTAGTTGGTCATATTAGCACATACAGTCACAAAATGAACGTTTATTGGTGCAATACAGAACAAAAAATAAACGAATAATGGAATGCGTAACATTGAGACTTTTTGTCCAAGCCTGATGTAGTATCTTTAACGCGACGTTTCGATTGGTCCCGTGTTAGATCTTCTATTGTGTCGGGGTTTGGATAAGCGATTAATCGAGTAGATTTCCACCACAATACCCCCATGCATTATGTCAATAATTCTTTCAATCCGTCATTGCACGAATTTTATCACTTGATACAGTATTACAACTGATTACACTGAATTCGTCGTTAACAGCACTGTTCCACTATCACTATAACCAGCAGACCTCTCGTCGTCTATACCAGATAGTTCGCTCATACCAGAGTGAAGGCGCCACTTTAGAATTGTGACAGACCGATTACACTGGGTGTTTGTCCTGTTCTTAACTGCCATGACAGCTATCAGGTTAGTTCCGAGAAAAGTGCTGTTTAAATTACCGAGCAGTTCCGATGACTGTGGCCGAAGCCCACATTCAACTGCAATGTCAGACGGCCGACCAGTTTGCCAGATGTGCTGACAACCGGAATACACCGTTATCTGCGTCCGTGGTGAGTACAACGCGTACGGACATTCTCGGACTCTCAATGCTAATCGTGAACAGCGGAAACATCGCATGTACGAAAGAGGTGGGGTTAACCTGTGTCCCGGACAGCCCGATAACTGGGTGGAGGCGACTGTGTTCAGTTTAAACCTGCATCCTTCATATACCTATCCTCCCACGTCATGCGAGCCAACCGATCACCGTGTAACAGCCTACTCGTGTACACATCGAACATGTGCTTTTGTTCATCACTGAATGACGTGTGGTAAATCCATAGAAACCTTTTGATGGTATTTGAACTCACATCGATTGACACGAAATTGATACCGGCTCATCTTAAATTGGTAGTGAAAACATCATACCAAGCTAAGCTTGCTCGACGAGATCTGGAGAAAAATGTGAATTAGTCCAATGCTGGAAAGGAAGCGGAAACTATCATTCTATCCAGTTCGGAAAATGTCCCCGTGAACAGCCAATGTACAGAGGAGTTAACAAATTAAGAAAGTACACGTTTATATCACTTTGGCGTTGGTTCTCAACAAGGTATATATGTGAAAAAATGTAACAGTGCTCATTACAGACATTGAAAAGAGAACCAGTAAACCAACAAATAGGGGCCAGGTAGGCTTACAAGCAACGATGGTACGTGACAACATTGTTCGTGAAATATCAAGTTGCGTATACATATACTATAGTATAGATGTAAATGAGGAACAGGTTTGGAAGGTCTGTGAATCGTGAATGGACGACAAGGGAGGGGAACATTGGCAGTAGCAGGAGCACACATCATTATGCTTGATCGGATAGAGGGTACGAAAAAAGCACATAAAGAGAAACACTAACCGACAAAATGACGAAGGAGTCGTGGAGACTACATGGTCATGAGAAGCACAGAAACGAGGAGCCCGAATACCACTTGATCACAAGGTCACAAAGCAAATCACAAGTGTATACGTGTACGTTCCGTGTGCATGTAACATTGGACACTAGAACCAGAGCACTGACCAGAATGCAGAAGGATCAACAACAATGTGGAAAGACTTCACCGCAATGTCTTTGTGTGTGTGCGTATCTGTTGAACACCAGTTAATTGATCAAAAAATGTACACAAGCGATCCATCATGAACCCTCGAGTATCTACATTTACCATCGAAATTATATATAGAGTCAATAGATTGGTGTAGATTTAAGAAATATCAGAAGGATTTCTTATGCTGTCTGGTTCAATATACGAATCAAATCGATAAGTCAACGCATACACACACATAACAGGCCTATAGATAAATGCTTTGGTTATTTCTGTATAAGTTTACTCTTAACAGGGTACTCAGACAATCCAAATGATTGAACCGAGGAGGTAATATGTGTGGAAAGAGGAATGATAAAAAAAAATATACAAAGGGCAGTATCGTATAGAAGTAGGGCTGGGTTTCAATGAATGCGCGTCGTGTGCCTGAATACCTATTGGACGCGTTGTCGTTACGAGTATCATCAGTAATATCATAATGACAGTTCACAACTGCGACGGAAATATACAAGAATTGTCCGGCAGTAATGATGAGGTCGGAATTAGCCTGAAAAATAATAATTCCGGACAATGGGCAGAAATGAGAGGACGAATTTAGGAAGAGAAATATATACGCAAACCCAAAGAAAACAAACAAGAACGGTAAGAAAGCTAAAAAAATACAACAACGAAACACTGAAGACAAACACAATCAAAAATCAGTGGACGTGCGTAGATCAGGGTGTGCATCAGTAAAGAGTAGTGGGTTACCGGACTGAAACAAATCGAGTGTCGCGAGCACATGCAAGCGTAAATTTATGTACAAGACTGGCAAATCAAATCTCACTGACATTGAGGATTAATTTATCAGATGTTTCGGACTCCTGATCACATGTATCAGGTTTCCCAACAAGACCGGAGGTGAGGCAAACGTCACTGTTTTCAGGTTCCAAAGTGGGCTTAAGTTGCACCAGTTGTAATTTGCTCGGCTTCCGTCTACTCGAACCGCTTGGACCGGATCGGGCAATAGGACTGACAAATTTGCCAGACTCCGTAAGGCCGTTTAACGCAACCATTTGGCGTGTCATGTCTGGGTTGCCGTTAGGTACATCAGGGAGGTCATCTGCTGTTATGCTGGTAGAATCGGTGTCCAGTCGGGCAATTTTTGCCGGCTTCCCCGACTCAGTAGTATCGGGCAAACAACGTATCCGCCCCAGATCACAACTTCCCTGGTCAAGAGCTACTGAGAATTCCTCGTAATCCATTTCTGCTTCAAACGAAGCATCATCTTCTTTGTCTCTGGCATCCTCGGACCGCTTTTCCGACTCGCTTGAACGGGCGCGCAAAAGTTGTTTAAGCTCCGTTACGCGGGAGGCCGGCTCCGATTCGATATCTGTTACAGAGATCTAGAGGAAACAGAGCAAAATGAGCAAATCATTAATGAAACTTTCAAACGAAGATGAACATGCGTAGACAGACTAGTTATACTTCCGTGATCCTGTTTATTTCCAAGTGTTGCTTGTTTACGTCTAACATATACGTGAATTCCTTGTAGACAAATTCCAGTTATTTAATTATGGGCTTAACTACAACACCCGGATAAGGATGGACTGAGTTCGGCAGTAAACAGCGAGATTACAAAGGTCAGCGTTACAAAATAGCTTACCTTAGACATAAATTCCCGATAAATCATTCGGTGCTGGTCAGCCGCAAAATCCAGTCGTGTATGCACAGTTTGATGATGATTCAACGCATCTTTACTCGTCTGGAATGTTTGGTCACAGTGGGGACAATTATAGGCCGGGACGTGCATATGAGTACGAACAATGTGAGCTCGAGCTGCGCCTGCATAGTTAGACAGAAACAGACAAGCGGAGCAGGCATAGACAAGAGCGCAGCCCTCAGTAGTCTTCCGGCTAGGGTCTGCATTCATTCGAATAATATAGGGCTGCGTTTCGTCCGACTCATTGTTACCACTTTCTCGTTCATGCGATTCGGATACGAGGTCAAACTCAGCGTCCTCTGTCTGGTCATCGAACGTACACGAAGTTGCCGTGCCGTACAGACTACTGCGGAACTTGTCCGAGCCGGTAGCGGATGATCGATGTCCGGCACCGGTAGTCGACGCAGCAGACGGAAGTGCTGTCAGTTTCTCTGAGTCTCGGTGTTGTGTTGAGGGTTGATAGACCTGGGAAGCAAATTGCCCCGTTTGTCGAACCAGACCGACAGCGGAAGCTCGTCGTGCGCCGAACTGAGACAAATCCATTTCGGCTAACGGTTTGATCACCGTGCCTTTCCATTTCATTTTGGCCAAATGTAACAAGACGTGGTTAGGTAACAGAGTGTTATCTTCTCGGCTTAAACGACTGCAATGCATGGCAGCCGCTTTATAACGTTCCGGAACCTTGGCATGCACTCCAAGAATGTGTTTGCGGATATCACCCATTCCGTGCGGAGAAGAGGAAGAGCAACCGGAACAACAGAAATAACGTCGGCCACGACGTCGGCTGATAAATACCTTCAGTGAACTGTATACGTCCATCTTTTCCTGTGGGATAGAAAGAGGATAGTGACTGTTGAGATATATATGTGTGTGTATGCAAGCAATGGTATGGAACCCGTGAAAAGAGGGATAAAATCGAAGACAAAGTGCACATAGTTCGAAAATTTCGGACGGAAACTAATGGGGATCAATCTAATGAGAAGTAAATCATACACGATGAAGACAAGGCTATTACTGGAATACCAGGCTGTCATCGTAAATCAAGCAAAACGTAACGGGAACCGATGAAAGAAAGTGAAATTGACTTTGGAAAACTGGTGATCAAGCAAGAAAATGTTAATCTGTTCCATTTTCATTCAACACGAAGCCGAACTTGTCGTCAGGTGACATTATACACTATCGATCAGTTTCGATTTCAATAAGAACGTTTGCGGTGCGTGTATACAGTGACCGCAAGATGGATAGCACCCCAGTGTTGCAAAAAACAACGATCGCATTGGATGGACGGCCTGAACCGGTCTCAAGCAATTAATCACCGATGCCTAAACATTTAAACGCATGCACTAGGTGGCCCCAACGGGCAAGTAGTAATTTACATAGGGAACAAATATTCAGTAGCAGAGATCAAGCGAGTTTAGTCGCTCACGGTAAGAACATCAGCTGAAGTACAGAGCGTACATAAGAAAAAGGATAACTTAGCTTAGAAAGATAAAAAGAGCTACGAATAAATTAACCCCGGTGCACAAAAAACTTTTGCCTACTGAGCAACAGTAACACAATCTGAGTCTGCAGATGGTTGGATATACAGTTAACAGGGTTCGGTGACGTACAGTATGCCGTTTTTGATTAAGCACACAAAATTTATAGGATGAACAGCGGAGACCACAGAGAATCTGTCTAATTCTTGCTCGTGACACGGCTGTGTGAGTGCAACGGACGATAGACAACGTGATTCTGACTGCTTTACTGTAGACCTGGGTAGTGTCAGTTTGAAAGGTTGTTGACGAGACGTAGGTGACGACTGCGAAAACACGTAATGCGTTTGCAAATCCTCGTCATTTGTGACATCGTCAAAATGTCCGATTGGCTCCTGGAGGGAAGGATCGGAATGCGTTCGTAGGCTCAGTTTTGCTTTACGGATTAGATACTTGATCTATTTAGTGTGAAAAATGCATAAAAGCTCCCGGCATTTGCTTACCGTTGTTTCCAATAGTCATCATGCATCAACTAGATGGACTGTGTGAGCAACGTGTCAGTCCGTAGAGGTCATATTTGCGAAAGCTGGAAGTCCAATCCATTAACGGGGTAATAAAAACGCAGTCTGTGTTGATTGGATAATGCACTCTGCGTGTCGACAGAGCAACCGCCGCACAGCGAACTGTTCAATGTGGTCGCTAACGGTTGGTCGTTTACCGTACCGGGCATTATATACTGACACCACCAACAGTTGGGTAAAACCGCATGGTGGTCAACCAACAACGTGGTCACGAAATATGAAGATCATGACTGCTCCACTGAGCAAAGTGGGTAGGTGTCGCCTGCCTGGATGGGGTCCTCGTGATCACCCAAACCGCCAGTTAGAGACGCTACCCGAGATGGCAATGTATCGCAGTCAATGGCGTATCTGTATCCATATCATTTCTCGTTCTTCCGCTTAGTCTTCTTTTAACGTTCAACTTTCTTAATAACGTTTGCTTCTAGGAAATTCGACGTCACTGTTGCGATGAGCGGCGGCCCGAGCCACAATACCTTTTGGTCAAGCTCATGGCTGTTATGATGATGATGATGATGGAAGTGAACGCAGAATAGTCATACGACGACAGAGTTACGAACAATGAACGCCCTGACCGCCCCACAGAATGAGGTAGGGAGATGTCATCTACTAAGCAATCATTCGTACCATCGGCTGGAAACGCCCCCCGACATGACAGTATATCGCGGTCAATGGTGAACACGCATCCGAAAAATTGTTGACCCTTTTTCCATCTTATGAATCCCCAGTGTTTTTGCTTAGTTTTTCTTCCATGTAAACGTGTACCCTTGCTTAATCAGTCACCTCATGGACTATTGTCGGGACTAAAGGCAGCTCGAGCCACAAAGCCTATAAATATGGTTTAAAGCTGCTAGTGTACGTATATGATGATTCAATACAATAGTGGTTTGGGGATAGTTGGAGTCGAAGATTCAATTGTCTGTGTGTACAGTTGCGAAGGGCACACGCCTTGCTGGAGAAAAGCAAGCGAGAAAGACTGACCAAATCTAACGAATCTTCCAGTTCAATAAAAAAAGGTTGATCCGGGTATGTATGGGAACCATGTTGGGTGTTGTATGAAACCGCACCGTGAATATTAACATTAATCGTCTTAAGCAAGGAACCCCACAAACTTCTATTGATCAACAGAATCATAGGGAGTAAACAATAACGTATCATACACGTGTGGCAATGCCAGATGCCTGAATGTCTCAGGTCGCAAGCTGACAATAGTTCACAGAATAAACTGACACAAGTCTACGTGAAGAAGTTTTATTTATACCGCAAGGGAGTTTATATAGATCGTCATAATAGGTAAAGATGGTACAACGCACTTGCAACAACACAATGATTAAATTAACACGCTACGATACAACACATTAAAAAGTACTGGCTAAACTATGAATTCCAGCGAGGGACACTTATGGTATGGCGCATGCTGGAAAACCGTGTACCAGGTCAGAAAAAATCACTTCATCAATACAAGGAATTCTGTGCGACGCAAAGGTAGTAATGCCGACGCCTGGATAGAAACGGGAGAACACCAATGCAAATTGCTAAAACTGTGTAAACAGACCGAAGAGTGAAGAGAAGAAATACATGAAAAACCGGCTTGAAGCGACCACAGAAGTGCATGCACGTACGCGCGAGCGGCAAACAATCTACCATCTGCAAGCAAGCAAGCATCTGAACAGGCAAACAACCACAACTGGAAGCCCTAGGAAATGCGTTTTTCATTCCAGTTGCTAGAGACTGGTAACAGTGTAGTGATCTACTTGCAATGCACATATATGACAAATATGTGGTGGAATTTGTGGATCATGGATGGATAAATAAAGGCACGCAAAGATAATCAAAGAGAAATACCATGCAACGTACATGGATAAGGTAACTCCACGCATACACACAGGCAAAGGAATCTGTCTATAGCTGCAAGCCAGTATGAGCAAGAACTCTAACGAACAGTGAAAGCATACTGAGGATGTAAACAACAACACAAGTGATAGGAAGAGCGCCTGAAGTCGTGAACAATGCCAAGATGATCTGGTGAAACAACGACGTGGGTAGACGACTGGGTGGGATCCATTAGCGACAAACCAACCCAGACGGTGAGAAGTTGTCAATTAAACGCTCCTCGTTGCCTTCTGTTACCAATCCGACTTGGAGTAAACAACTTAACAAGACTAAAGAATTAAATAGAACTTAGCTTCGATGGGTACTTTACAATGTTCATGTTAGTTGGGCGTACAAATAAAACAAGTCAAGACGATCAGCGAGGCTGCATCGTGAACAGATTGCCAGCGTGTGCAGAGAAAGGGACTTACCTCCAGGATGGGGAAGTAGCTCGGTGGACAGTAGCCTTCAACGAGACTGTGCAGTGCCTCAGACGAATAAGGCAAATCAATCACTCTTTCTACTTCCTCGTTTGGAGAAGCCTGAGCCAAAGACAAATGAGACAGAGGATCTTCCATGCCTTTAGAAGCTTTTTTATCATTCGACTCTGGAGACTCTTTGTCCTCCACAATCGTCAATCTTTCATCCTCGATGGAGTCGCGAGGGCCGCCAAAACCATCTGCAGAACTGACAGACTGAGCTTCAGAATTATCAACCGATACTGAATTATCCATCGTATCGGACTGACTGGGTTCAAAATTATCCTCCGTTGTCGCATACTTCCCGGCAGTTGATGCATTCAAACCTAAATCCCGCAAAGGCCGCAGTGGAGGTAAAGAAGAGCTGGGGCGACTGACTGGACAACTAGCTGGAGGGAGATTGGTTAGTTTGATCGGTCGATCCATAGCCAATCGGAGAAGCATGTCATCTGGATATATTTCGAAATCGTATTCCCGAGTGATCCGAGAAGCTTGGCAACAAAGTGTTATGAACTCGTGTGGAATTCGAGCATGCACACCCATTACATGTCGCCGGCTATCAGCTAACGTGGCCGCGCGAATCTTGCTATCTGGTTGCCTGGTTGTCATGAACAAACGTCCACAAGGGCATCGAAATGCGATAGTACGATCGCCTTTGCAAATGCGGCTCATGGTGTAAGTGGAGTAGATACGCATTTTGGAAAGTATTTCATCCATGTGAGCTTTTGTTGCACCGGCTTGGTTCATTAACTGCCTTAAAACCGGCTCCGAAAAGGGAAGTGCAAGGTGTACCACACGATCAGCTCCCTCAAAGCCCGGAATCGACGGTAGAGTATTCAAATCTAGACTGTCTACCACATTAGCCGGTTGTGGTTCGAATAAAGAGTCCGGAGAATCCGAGGATCGTGGAGGTGTTGCAGGGGAAAGATTTATGTTCGAAGGACTGGTGACCACAGATGGCCCAACGACGGCGTTCGTACCTTGGGCATTGACTGAATCTGGTGGAACTGGGGGACGAATACGTACGGTGACACGATTTTTTGAGCCCGGGACCACGGCAGTGAAATGAGACACATAAGTGTCCTGAGGTTTGTGCTCTGAATCCGAATTCGAAGTGCTGGACACAACTGAGTCGAGCTCTGTGAACCCGTTATGACTCGTCCCATCGTCCGGTGAAGGAGAACGACTTCCCGTTGAGATGAATGCTTCCGAACCATGTTGGCGATGCATGTAATCTTTAGCGAGACGAGCTAATTTCTCATCGGAAAATAAAATGAACTCAACTGGATCCAAGCGAGAAGCCTGTAGACAATGTCGAAAGTGTTTTGTAGAAATGCCACAGTGTGAACCGAGAATGTGTTTACGAACGTCAGCGAGCGCATGTGGTGAGGAATAGCTACAATGATTGCAACGATAGCGCCGCAGACCACCCCGCGTATCCACAATTACTGACAAACGACTATACAATTGCATTTTGTGTTCCAGAAACTCTCTTGTCCCGATTGGTAGATGACGCGTTAGCCGACGCAGAATTATAATAGAGTATGGTAATGGAACACGTCGACGACCGGCTTCCAACAAACGTGGTTTCATTTGTCTCATTGCTAACTGCTCCTGTACTTCTTGAAACTTCTCTTCACTTTTGGGTAGATAAGTGAATCGCAAACAATCTTTCAAATACTCGCGTGGAACCTCCAGGTGAACGGTGAGTAAATGACGCTTGAAGTCACCGAGGCCGTAAGGAAACACCTTATCACATTCTGGACAAACCGGAATACGACGGTGATTCTCTTTCCCCAAAATTCGGACAAAGTATGAGGAGAACTGATGCATCTTTGCCACTAGGGAATCGAGCACGCTCGAACGAATGTGCTTGGAGAGTTCATTACGAAATTTGATCTCGTCGAACGGAAATGAAACCAAATCGTCCCCGGCGCGACCAGTATCACATTTCTCATCGTAATCTGGCTTTTCGGATAACTGCTCTGGGTCATCATGTGACTCGGGCGCGGAATTTTCTGTTGGACCGTTCGACTGTGTTCCATCTCCCTTATTAACAACTTGTGGACTGGTAAACTGTACAACGCTTGCGATCGCAGGAGCTGTCAGACTCGCAAGGGAAGATGCATTCATACTGGTCAACATATCAGCCGAAGCGGTCGAACTAGTCACATCGAATCCCGTTAGTCCACTGAGGGCAGCGGCAGCCATCGCCGCAACCGCGGAGGCAGCTTCCGATGTGACATCATGTCCACCAGTACCCGTTAGTTCTTGTAGAGTCTTCAAAGCAGCGGCACTCTGTAATAAAGAAATGGAAGAGGTATCACTGACCACAGTCTGTTGTATCGAGTGCCATGACGATGTAGTCACCGTGGAGACGGCAGGGGCAGGTCGAATGGAGGGTAATATCGGCACCGTCGAAGTTATTTGCTGATAGTTCCGACCGCCAGGACCGGCTAGTTTTGAAGCTGCCGGACGAGCCAATGCGGCCAAATTCATAGGTGATTCTGTCTCCTCATCATTCTCCGGGGATGATGGCCACATTGAATTCACATAGAACGGGACAAATGAATTCGTTTGGGACACGGGTGTGCTAGACACGGAAGGTGAACCTGGTAGGAAGGACGCACGGGAAGAGTCCGCAGTTGCCGACTGGACTTTCGAATCGAGGAAGTCAACATGGAGTCTCTCGTGTATCACAATGGCCTACAATGAAATAAAAATGGGTGAGTTCAACTTGAGCTATGAAAACTTCCATGAAATGTAATTTGGAGAATGAAACGGACAACACAATAGTCGAAATGGCCATCATCATAGAAAAAAGTAACGTCAGTGCAACAGTCAAGGATATCTCAATAAGGGCACAAGTCACAAGGTGTGCAGAAGAATGAAGATACTGTCCATTTCGATATGCATTTCTCATTGCTAACTGGATGTGACTGGACTTCAACATGGAGAAACGGTCGCTCGAAAATCATGTAGAACACGTTACACGGAACTCTATAAAGTATCAGCTTGTAATTACTAACTACTGCCGTGACTTGAACTAGGAGTCACAGAGAGGTTGACAGATCACCGTAACTGAGAAAGTTTCCAGCCACTGATGCGAACAGATCACAGAAACCCAAACAGGCAGACGACAATATCCGACCACACTCAACGAACAAACGAGTTTCAGAGGGCAGGTCCAAGCCAATAATTAGTCAAACACTGACGGTCTATATCTACGATACTGAGATTATACCTTGGAACAAAGTCTGGTAATTCAAAACTTTGATGATAACAGAAAAAACTGAAAGCAACCGGTAACTCTGAGGACAACGACCGATGGCAAACAATGTTTCGAAGATAAGATATGACAGTTGATCAGAAACCAGCTTCGGGTTCCCTGATCTGTTTGATCATACCCGCACTTACAGAGTTAAAGCACGGAGTAAGTTGTGTCAGCAAAAACCATCAGATTGCTGCAATTGTGTCCAAAAAACCCTAAGTAGTATGAAACATCAAATGCAAACCCGAACCATGAAAATCGGTGGCTCGAAAAAGTCGCGCACCTGGGGAACATACAGCGTGGCAGAGCAGAAATGATATTCACGTAAATTTGATAGCTCTCAAACGTCTTGTTACAGATGAGCGAGACTTGATACTTACAAAAAAGCGCACTTCATATAGTTTCTGTAGGTGTATTGCTTAGTCATTATAACAAATAAGTTGCTCTCATCACAAAAATGAGGCAAAAGTCAACGACCGAAGCTGTAACCAAGGGTTGCTGATGTTAAAACCATTAATTGCACACATCCCGTGGGAGACCACCAACAGGGGCTGCGTAATCAATCGGTACCGAGGAGTAAGCAATAACAAGAACAACGAATAACTTCATCCATTCCAAGTGAGTGGATAGTCAGCCAGAACACGCATGTAAATCTGCGGTGCAACCTTCTCATGTCAAGTTGGAGTCAGATAAATGATGCTAATCCCATTGCCTATTGGTTTGTTCAACCGTTATGATGCAGACCGTAACGACCGTTACAAACATGCCTCCTTGCGGTCAGATAAAATCGTATCGGAGCCTGACATCAATCAGGGCTGTTGACGGTAGGGACCGCCAGTTCGATAGATCACACAATGGCACATGAATCGTCACATTAAAGGTGTAAAGAACCATAATAAATCTAGCTGTTCCGGTGCTTTTGTGGTTGTCGTGAATTTATATGGATTGAGGAAATGTGGTGTGATCGAGCCCCAAAATGGAGTCACTTGGGTCGAGAACCTGCAACAGACACCCACGTTTCTGACAAAGTTTAGACTTGGGACATGACATGATGCTCGCAAGTGGACGTTACAAGGTGAGCCCGATTCCGAACGGACTAGTTCGGCGCTTTCGACAGCCCAGTAGTTGATCGATCGTTCAACCAACGAGTGTGTTTGAGATGTGCGGTCGTGCGCTCGTGCTGGGTTCGGAGTCCAGATCTTTTCAAAAACAAACACCATTGAAACGTAGCCTAGGCTGCACCACAGAGGATTGGGACGAGAAGCTAACGCAATCGAATATCGTTGGAGCATTGCCGAAGTGACGATGCGTTCGTCACGGTTCGTGTATATTAAGATGGCGCATGAACAGGTTGATTAGGCTGCGCAAACGTAGACACTGTCATGAAAATTGACTCTCAGAAACGACAATCAAGATCAACAGATGGTCCATTAGTATGCACATTAGGTCGGTTTACTGGTCCCGTGGCATATAATGATTTCTGAAATTGGAAAATTGGAGAGACGAACTTATCCAATGGCCAAAGACCCACGATGTTGTAATTGATTTTATTGAAGTGGCCCTGAACAGGGCCTTGGTATCGTTCTCAGTGGATCCCCGACAAGACAACCTAGGCGCGCTCGCCACGGATGCGGCGGGCAAGTTGTATGTCCTTGGGCATGATAGTGACGCGCTTAGCGTGGATGGCACACAGATTGGTGTCCTCGAAAAGCCCAACAAGGTAAACTTCGCTGGCCTCCTGGAGTGCAGAAACGGCCGAACTTTGGAAGCGCAGATTTGTCTTGAAATCTTGGGCGATTTCCCGGACGAGACGTTGGAAGGGCAACTTACGGATTAGCAGTTCCGTACTTTTTTGGTAGCGACGGATTTCGCGGAGGGCGACGGTACCTGGTCTGTAGCCATAGGGTTTCTTTACGCCTCCCGTAGCTGGCGCGCTTTTACGAGCCGCCTTGGTAGCAAGCTGTTTGCGAGGAGCCTTCCCACCGAGGAAGCAGCTGGCGACAAAGGCTGCACGCAAGAGTGCGCCGGCGACTGGTGTTGTGAAGATGTCGGGGAAGAACTCAATTCCCCGAAAATACAGTCTTATTTGCCATCAAAGTGGCCTAACTCACTACTGACTGTAGTGACCTTCATAATCGGCACGGTCATGTGCCACTTCACCCATCACGTGCGTTCTCAACCTTTATGCCAATATCTGGCGCCTCGCACACACGCACGTACTTTTAATTGGGACGTCAAGGTACTGTCCGGATCTTTGTCTGGTCCACTTCCGTCCTTGTTTTCTCATTGGTCACAAACCCTTCAAATGTGGTCTAGTTTGTGACCGTCTGGTCTTCGGATTGAGTGACATAAAGTAGCTCCGTCCGGAGGCCAGTCTTTTCTCTGTGTTCGTTCGTTAGCCTCAAGTGGTTGGGTTGGCCGGGAAGATTCGTATTAATCTTGCATATTTCGTAGTCCGTCGTTCAGAACCGTTGAACGTCGTTCCGTTATCTACCGTTCCACTAACCGTTATTCCGTTGTCTGTTGTACGCGCTCATAGGCCGCATACCAAGTTACCACAGATTTAGAGAAGGTGAATCTATGCTCTAAACTATTAGGAACCATTCTGAATATTCGGTATCCACGGTGGTGGGGTGTAGTAGTTTACAGAATGCTCATGAACCATGAGGAAGGGGTCACTCTAACGAGTTTCCTTGGAAGCTAAAGCTTGATATTCCGAAGACTTGACAAGAAAATGTATCGGAAGCAAAAAACACTCTCGTTTTAACGATAGAGCTAGTTGTGACAGACGAAGGTAGAATTATTTGATTATTGAAGTAAGATATATTTTTGGAGAGTTGGTTGCAAGACAACACGACTGCGGCCAAAAAACGAAACATAATTAATAACATCAATGCCGAATAGGCCAATCAGACGAGTACAGGATAACGCTTTGGATGTTGGTGGATAAAAAGAGGAAATGTGCTCACGACGTGATGCCGTATGCTTTAGTGTACAAGAAACCGATCCACGAAACGATCATTCATCTTTGGTAGTAGAGATGACATTTAGTGGAAGATTTACTCGATAAAGGTTGCAACGTTTTTCACTAATCCCACTTTGGTACCCATGTTCAGCAAACGGCATGTAACGCTGACGAAGAAATTACGTTTAACCCGTAAATCAATCCCGATAAAAATAAACAGAGAACTTCTTGATCACTATGAAAACTTCCACTATGGGAACAGGCTGAATAGCCAATATTTTACGAAATGTCAAGCGGAGAAGACACAAATTTGTTACACCGCCTTCAACTGACTACACTCAATCATTTCGAGAGAGAGAAAAACAGCACAGTTTCATTCCATAAGGAAAAGAAATGTAAAGTGAAAATTGTTGACATGCTAAGATCGAACAAAATCCGATGAGCTCTCTCTATATGATGCTTTTCTGGAAATAACCGTTGGATGTGGATAGGCATAACGTATACATTTGTTATAGAGTAGCACTGCATGTTAACGATAGCTGGATGGATTTCATAATTGATCCATTGGTAGAATTACGTGAACTTTATCAGAGAACAAACAGTTCATCTTTCTTTCACGCAGTAATATCCGTCTACAGATATAACATACGGGAAAAGATGTCTAAGAACCACGTACCAAGGCAAAAACGAGACTACCTGTTATACCGCATCACTAAACGTTCTGTGGAACTTGAATGGTGATGAATTACGGAAATAATTTCACTATGTGCGCGGTATAAGTAATCGCAATATATTTATTTGTTTTAGTACCTTTGGAATCGTCGTGAGTTTATAGAGTTCGAAGAAAGGTATTAGGATAAAGTTCCTGAATGAATTCTCTGGGGTCGATGATGTAATTTACACCTGTTTTTTACTTCTGCTAATGAGCGAATTATATATCACTGTAAACAAAACATTTCGGAACCCTGTCCTGTCCAAATTGGTGTAAGATACGCAAAACCACAGATTTGCAAAACAAATCATAATTACATCGCGATTGCAGACCGATTCCCATCTGCCCGAGCGTTTGATTCCGAATCACTGATAAGGGAATCGGCCTTCTGCAGAGGAGGCTGAAAATCCTTGATTACTCTACTACTAAAGTAGGCTAGATTCGGAAACAGATTGGGTCCGCGATTACCCGAGCCTACAACCTTCAGTCCGATGTTTAGAGGAAATAGCACTACCACAAGTAATAGTAACAATAATGATACATTATTTCCACAAAAGCTTGCTGCGAACAACAAGTGAAGTTCAATCGGGTGTGTGTTTATGAATAACACGATCCGTGGACAGTATCTGTCGGTCAGGTGAATGTGTGCGTAACCGATTGTCAACACACGTTTGCAGACTCAGAATTCTTAGTTAAGCATACAGAGGACGCATTTCCGATAGAAGTGACTTGCCCACATCACACGCAAAACAGGGAGCAGTAAACCAGTGCATGAATCGATTGACAGTAACGGCAATAGCAGCGGCGAGAACAATTACAGTTGATGAGTTTCAAGGGACAAGGGTTGCTGGTTTGACTGTGTCCACGCACGGTTGACCTATTGCGCGGGCCACGATAACACAAAGCAAACTAACACACACGGACCTTGTGCTTGTGCACAAGAGTGGACAGACGATGCAGCAGGCTATCGACCTGACAAAGTTGAGTGGCCTACGGCTGTCTCTGTCTTTGCGTCGCCCGCCCATTGAACGCATCGTACATCGGAGCGTGTGTGCATTAGGTGTGTCTGCGTGTGTTGTCACAGTGCACTGACGAACGGGCGAACACAAGATGCAGAACGACGAGGCCACGACCGACCGGAAAGCCAGGGCGGGCGTGGACGTGCCCAACACTTCAACGCCTTCATCGACCTATTCCGGCTATCCTTCTCGTGTGGTAGACCGCACGGCTAGTCGACCAAGTCAAGACACGACGGCTCGATCGGATACATAGCTGCACGGACGCAGAAACTGACTGCCGCGCTGCGCATGTGTGTGTACGCGTTAGCGGAGACGTAGACAAACCAGTCACACTGCGCGCCCGCCTAACGCCTATCTTTCACAACCCACGTCCAAACGAAGCCACGCACGAGAGGTTGCTGGGTATGGGAGAATCAAGCGTGTTGAAACCAGAGGCAGTTGGTTCTTGGGATGAAGTGTAGGACAAATATCGTTTAACAAGAGCCAGTGCCACACGCACAGCAAAACAAACGCAGGATCAATGCTTTGATGTTTCACGAACAAACCTTGAGTGGGTGAAAATCTCGAGTGGACGATGGTCCAGCGTTCCCAGAATTACGTTTACCTTTATGCTGCATGGCCAAACACAGAAGACCCCGGCAAAAGAACTAACGTGACTGGTAGCCTCGTCCCACACAAATGGTCGTCAAGGTTTTCTGTCCACAAACCCGTTCGTTCCTGCAACTATAATTTGCCATTGAAATACATTAGTTTTGATTGGATTAGGACATACAAAAGTCCGAAGACTACACAGTCATGATCACGATGGGCCGAATAAGTAGTTATTGAAGTAGTCGTGCTTCATTTCGAAGAGGACCGGTTGAAAAGTCTACGGGAATGAGAAAACTGGAATCAATTGTGAGTGACATTCAAAATATATCAATCAACCCTCCCACTATTTATCAATACTCAGAAGATCGCTCAACAAATTTAATGATTTCTGTGACTTCAACTCGTGGAGGAAAAAGTCGTGAAGTCATCGGGTGGAGTTAACAGGACCGTTATTGTGTCTGCTCTTGAGGCGATCAGATAATCTGAGCATTACTCGCAAGCGAATATGGCTGAGCATTTGTGTCGGAAAATTCAGTCATGTCTAATGTCAAGCCAGTGAAACAGTGGTCAGCACGGTTGTTAGACAACAATATGGCCCGAGTTTCGAGTTCCAGCAGTCTTAAGGACAGCATCACTGACGAGCTCAAACGAAAACCAGACTCAGATAGAGTGATTCCTTTCGAAAAGGAATAACTAAAAAGTCTACAGGAATGTGGTAGCTGTATTCAACTGTGAGTGATGTTCAATTTGCAAATGTTGTCGATAGGTCTGCGTTGATCTAAAAACTTTGTTGGGGTCTGAGATAAAACGTAAAAACAAGTCGCGTTATTAATTGGAAAGCGACAGATAGCAAGCCATCTTAATAGTCAGAGTGTTAAGCATACAAAAAGAGAAAACGACCCCACGAACCCAACAAGACAATTTGACTGTCTTACTGATGAAACTTCGTGACATTCCTGAATCCACTTGAGCAGTAAATTAAAGGCATGATATGCTTCATTTCAAAGGGGAGGTATGTAACATATCCTGTTCAATATTGAGGTTAGCTGAAACCAGCCACTATGGCCATTCTTGAGTATAACAATTCAGAAATCGCAGTACAGTACTCAAATGCCACTTGTACGCAGTTATGAATACGTTAGCGATCCACTGGATGTGCACCGTAGTAAATTTAGCTGTCAAGTTATCTACATGTTCTGAGCGGATCAATGGAAATATCGGACGGTTGGAATATGGAATTTTCACTCTTTATTATAGTAAGGTAATGGATATCGCTATATAACGATACGAAAGATGCCAAACGTACACACAAGCGTATGAGCGGCAATGCAAGAAGGTTAGAGTGAACCATAACATTGACTGTTGTGATTATGAAGGTGAGGTCTGTTTTTCAGCTTGTTTTGGTAGGATTACAACCAGTTAGGAATCTAAAGATATTTTCGTTCAACATCTTCAGTAGAATGACGACACAACGATATCAACTACTCTATGGTAGGTTGTTTAGGGTTCTAAACTCCAGCTATTCAACGTGACTTGAGTTCCCTACTGGAAACATGCGAACAAGTCACCACCTCAGTTTTCTAGCTGGCATAATGTATGCGTCTACGATCGAATGAGTGCTAAGAATGATTCGCAAAACTCTTTGTGACCACGACAGCAATACGTTCATGGTTCTCGCGTGAATGTCATGCAATTTTGTCCCATGTGATGGCGTCTCAAAAATCTGCTTGGAAATGCGGTACATAAAAGCAAGGAAAAAGCATGATCTGATATCACACGATGAATGTAGACCCAAAACTGATGGTACAATGTCGTAGCCGAAATGGCTATCATGATGAGAATAAGTTAGTGAATACCAATGACTTTAGTCATGGTAGGGCATTTTACAGGGCAGTACGCTAAATGCATCGATCCAGCAGAAACCTTCTCATCATTTTCGACTTTCTGCTATACCCGTGGATATTGAGGCTCAGGTTGTTGTTGGACTGATAGTAATCCACGACGCACAGAGTAGTAAGCAAGTTTAGGAAATAAAAACTTAGACCACGTGAAATGATACCTCGGTCACGACTATCTGTCGGTCGTGTTCAGTTGACCAGCTTCGATTTAATTGTTCTTGAGAGATAATCCTTCTATCTGCTGGCATACTCTCTTCTCCGTGACCAAAATACAAGAAAAAGGGCTTACAAAACGGGAAAAACTCATCAGCCAAGTTTACTCTAAAGGTTGCCAGATGTGAGTTAAGACATTTCATTTTACATATTACTGGGTGGCAAGAATAATCGTGAGATCTAGCAAATCATGAAGATATTAGGTACTCTTTGATGAGAAAGGCTGACGTCGATACAGAGGAAGTGGACCGTAAATTCAATAGAACAACGAACGATTTCTCCTCAGCTCTTACAAGGTCCTCTTTCCAATCTAATGCATTCAATCAGCTCATAGTTCATAAAGAGCGCACACAGTCATTATGCTAATCAATGATGGGGTTATTCAGAATGTTTTGCACATTGTAAAACTGATGACTGCTACAGACATCAAAAGTGGCGGCTAAAGTTTGTCGGATTACATACGCATTTGTGTAGCACTGAAAATCTTCGAAAAAAGAACGCCTGTAAGAATGGAAGCCCAGATGAACACAACAGGTTGTAAGAGACTTTCACACCACTGTTCACGCCCACCATTGGTACTTCAGCATCATCATATCAGCCAGCAGCCTGACCAGAAAGTAATGTGGCTCGGGCCGCCACTCACTTCAAGAGTTACATGGAATAGTCTAGAAGAAGTGTTGCTGAAAAGGCTACAGAATAACAGTAATAAAGAGAACAAAGGGCAAGGCAGAAGAACTAGAAACGGTAAGGTGCTAGGAAATGGTGGGATGCAGGTACGCCATGGACTGCAGCACACCACCATCTCGGATAGCGTTTCTAACGAGCGATTTGAGCGATTACGAGGACCCAGTCAGGTAGAAGACACCGATCCATTTTGCTTAATGGAGGAGTCAGGATCCTTATCTTTCGTGGCCACGTTGTTGTGTGACTACCGCGCGGTTTTACTCAACTGTTGGTGATCTCAGCATATAATGCCCTAGCATGCAGAGTACATGACCCAACCAATGCAGACTGTACAACGCGATTAGTTAATCAACTCATCGCCTATCCTGAGCATTCCGGAATACGCGCCAGCAAACGGTCATGTTGTTCATGTTATCAGTCTACTTAGTGTGAGCTAAGTGGCTGAGGCACCGATGGCCAAACACAAGAGGTCTGTTGATACCTTCGTTGAGAACAGGCCACGTTCCCT
>LUCH01002426.1:44347-65958 GCA_013368495.1 Paragonimus heterotremus
TGTTTAGTCTGCTTCAGGATATCAACAAGGGCGTCGTGGAGCGCAGCTTTGTTAGCCGTAGGTGTGAGCCGATATAGTGAGTATACAGCGCCTCTTTGGTTTGCGTTGACAGGTTTTAACTGATGTAGTGAGTCTGACAACACATGAGCGACTGTTCACTGGAATCCAACTGGCAAAACATTTATCTGCTGTGGCGCTTTGTGACCCCCACTGCGGGTTGGCCGTGACACTCAGCTTCCGAGTCACTAGAGATCTTGACAGAGAAGCGCTCGAGGTAAGCTCAAGTGAACATTGATAGAAACATTACTTCAAATTATCAACGATTCTGACACTCGGTTTTCAATCATAGAAATTTACCAGGTTATTTTACTGGGCGCAACCAATTTATGCAATTTAATGATCAAGTCTCATTACTACCGGTCTTAGTGTTTCAAGAGGTTGTCGTCTTCTCGTTCTTGTTCTCATATTGTACCGCATCCGTATAAATCTATGATCACACTTTTTTTTTAGTCAAGTATGCAGGTGATGTGGTGTCGAGCATCAAACACCCCACTCGAGTTTTGTTGTCCTAACTGTCAAGTTGGTCACAGTGACAAAACTTTTCTTACCGGAACTAAACGTGCCGATATGCGGTTTTCACGTACGAACAGTGGTCAACGTACGGAACTTTATAATGAATGTCCATCCCTTTTCAAAAATAACGAAGCCACGACTCGACCGCATTCTGACAAGCTGTTGAGGTATACTGTGAGCAAAATATGTCATAGTCACTTCATGCTATTGGTGTTTTTACGACAGTTAGGAGGTTACATTTTGCGTATCGGGTGTTTAAAATCATTCAATCAGTCGATAAACCAACAAATTTGTGCACCTTTATTGAATGCACCGTCTAATTGACTTTTTGAGTTAGATGAGCTAGCCACGAAACCGAATCAAGGGTTCCTTAAAAGTGAAAATGAGAGTGGCTCCTCACTAAAGTAATCAAGACGTTTAGTAAGATTATGATTGGCGTTAGTGTTGTGTGAATCAAGCTCAGTGAATTGAGTGTCCCTCTCGGTTGCTGAAGAGGTTAGCTTGCAAAAAAAGGCAACGGAAAATTTGTCTAGAAGTGCACAAGGCATACAACTGATTTGATGTGAAAACCAATCGGTGAAAACAATCGATATCAAGAGATCGATGAAGAGAGACTCACTTGTCCGTTATGAGAGTAGGTCACATGTTCCGTGACCAGATCTTTTTCAGTGGACACAGCCTGACATTCTGAACACCAATATACTCGGCACCGATAACTGCTATTCGGCAATTGGCCGGACTGTAATGACGAAACAATGGCAGATTTGGTCACAGTGCTTGGACATTTTGTGGAATGAAGCAGAAAGTGTTGCCAGCGCACAGTGCTCATTTGACAGTGAGGACAACGTAGGAGAAAAACGAACTTCGGTTCCAACTCCAGACTTCCGACCTTGTTTGCAGGCAAGGGCAATGGTGGCAGTGGTGGTAGTCTCCACGAGGTAGTGGTGGTCGTTGTCGTCGTGGAAGCGGAAGAAGGCAGTAAGGATAACGGTTTCAGTCCAGCTAGAGCCAAATCGCATCCTACCGGATCACCATTGCTACATGTTGGGACGAATTCTTGTTTGTTACAGACCATCTTCAAAACATTCGATCAGGAACAGAAAAGAATACACATGAGAATGAGTGACATTCAGCTATTGAAAATGAAATTGCAATAGACCAGAGAAGCAGATTGTAACATAGAATGACACCCATCGTGTTAGTCACATTCAATGAAAAGGGTATGTTGATAACAGAAGAGCTAGATCAGAATTGTTTTGTGGTCGAGACAAAAACGGTTTGGTGGACATTTTAGTACCTTCTCAAACAGAAACAACGAGATACTCAACGCTAACAGTTCTAAACTATCCTTTTCCATTAACAAATCATTGACCTGAGATATGAGGTCAAAAATCAACCTCCTGATCTTCTAGTTTCTCAATCATTTAGGCTATTTGATGTGTATGCTCGGATACAAACACCGGTTCTTAGTCGAACTTCAATCCGATCGGACCCATGCATCTTCAGTGGGTACGTTTCGCAAAACAGTGTAATAAAACTAACTGAACCGAGACACCTTTTTGATGCCAAAGGTGCTCCAAGATAGAGAAGACTGGTCCGGAGGACGAAATAACACACTGATAAGTGATAAATGGATTGAGAATAACACAACGTTACGAGCAAGTTGTAATACTCTACGTTTCAATCACCTCGGGTGGCCTTCCTCAGGAGTGTTGTAATTCGATTACAACACATGTTAAACACGACGCCCAAACTGTTTGGCTTCATTCGTACTAAGTTTGGTGCGGATATCCTACACTGATAAATGATTTTTCAGACGGCATAAGATAGCTGGTTTGAATAGAGGCCAATTGAATTTGTGTGACGATGGCAATGCGTATGAGAAGCACGGTAGAGTTGTAACGTTGGGAAAAATGAGCAATACATCCAAGTGCAGAATCCTTTTGAACACGTAAGGATGTAATCACATACTGTTGTTATTTGGAAGAAAATGAAAACAAAAATGAGTTTTACATGAAATGTCGACAGTACAAATCGATTAGGAGATAGTGAGAGATACTTGTAACGAAATACACGGCAAGCAAAGATGAATAATAGAATTGTTTAGAACATATCAAGCAGGTTGTAGGCGCTTGATCAGCACATAATCAAAATACTCGAAGATGTGCACGCTGTCAGCATTAATCAAGACAGCAAAAATGGTCGACAAACATCATGCGATAGAAAATGTCCAGTCAAAAACACAAGGATAGAGGCTCTTATTAACAATACCGTTTGTCCGGAGTGATAGACAAAGGCTTTGTACAGGTGTTGCCTTACAGCGAAAAATTTGCCTTTCTCGTCTAACCGTTTAAGGTACTCAGCATAGAACGTTCAGTCCAGTGTAGCCGTGACTGACGTGGCCGGTTCGTCTGAAAACCGGTTAATCGAGAAGCGAATGCTAGTCTGTGAGAGTCACCTTGGCAGACGATCATCGAAAGTAACCAGTTGTGTGAACGCTGTGCTTTTTTCATGTCAGGTCTCAGCCGGCTGTCCGTGGCTAGCGAACCCAGGCCATTTAAGTTGCCCAACAGTGTCAAATGTGCACGTGTTCTGGGCGGACTGAGTGTTACAAGCCGCCCTGACGATTTTTTGTTGAAAGTGTGTATACTAGGTAACACTGACTCATCGATCAGATTGTATGGTCTGGGTTATCCCTTTGTTATGCTGGGGTAACCTTTGTGGTTCACTTAAGTTAATTTTGTGTTGTATTTTTGCTGTTACTGTCAATTTATGTATGCCAAAAAGGAGTTTATACATTCAACTAGACCTATATGGAAAAACACGCACACTGTGTTTACGTCTTCAACTAGTCCTTTACACAAAGCTCACTACGATACTTGCTCACGTCATCTTCTGTGTTGGCACTAACTTACGCACATCGTTGATTTTGCTTCTGGTGAGAGGTTTTTTCTGTGAACTCATCGGAATGTGTTGTATGCCTGTCTTTGCTTGTCTGTATCTCTATGTGTTGATCGGTGATGACCTTAATCATAGGTGCAAATCATTGAGCCAGCATCCACGGGGTTTATCTTAGAAATAATCCAGTACACCTTGTCCACGCGTCGTTGCTTATAGATACGAGCTTCATAACAAAGGCGCTTTGTAAATTTGCAGTTCTGTTTGAGTTCAGGTTCCTTGGACTCTTGGTCTGGATCGTGCTTTCGGATGTATGGCACCGATAGACAAATGGTTGCTTGTGTGCTAACGACTTATGTGGCTTCTGGATACGGGTATACTTTTTAGGTTATCAATAATCTTCTTAAACTTTTCGTTAACTGCTTTAAACGATGAATTCATTGTATCGGGTTTACGTCTCGGTTCATAAGCGCCTGCACTTCTCTCGACTTTCTGGGCAACCTGATCATCATGCCTATTTGTTATTACGCACGCCAAATTTCACATTAGTATGACAAGAAGAAAGGAGAGGAGTAGTTTGTGTCAGTTAACCTGACCCGAGAAAAGTGGGGCTCTCAACTGACACTCATAGCATTCTTACCGAATGAGTATGAATTCAGTCAAAACGAATAAAGTAAATCGGGATTGTTGCTTACTTCTAGGTACCGATCGGTTACGTGACCTTTGCTGAGTGAGGCTCATTCATAGAGTAGACGTTTCATTTAAATTAGCAGTGTTATCCAGCTCGGCAGACGCAACAACAAAAACCAAAAATTCAGTGATCGATTGTAATGCGGAAGACGAACTGATGAGTCACAATTTTGACACAGGAAGTTATATGGAGGAGCACGCACGTACATACTCAGCGAGAGTCGCCTGGAGAATCAATAGGTGGGAAATAGATGCGAGTATGTAAAGCATATCAGTTATGCGCCAACTCTGTTTTTTTTTCGTGTTGGGTTCGAGTCGTCTAGTCATTGTTTACCAACTCAGATCATCGGTATTGTCCAACGATGCTAAATATGCATGTACGCTTTGTGTGAAGTGAATGCCAGAAATCACTGTCCACTTTTTTCCATGGGTGTATGTTTAACATCTCACGATCTAAAAGCTGGAAACTTCGCTTTCACCCTTGGATAAAAACGAGCAAGTGGGTTTTCAGTGCACAGCCCGGATAGAGCATACCTGCTGCACAAGTGCACTTGTGGATAAGACAAATGATCAGGGTGAGTTAACAGCGATTAGCCGACTCGGATATGGTCTGAAAAAGAGCGTGGCATTCGCGTACAGCTCTCGTTGCCCTCCTACTTACGTACAGTAGTTTCTTAACGTCGAACACTTGGATGATCTTTAGTGGATAGTAATCATTCTTCGATTAAAGGGTTTTCATGCGAACTCGTCGTATCAGTTAATATTACGCCGTATTTGACATCATACTCGGAGCATTGTGCATAGTTAGGTAAAAGATAAACAACGCAGTCAACATGAATTCGTCATGAAAAAGACCGTTTTCGTTGTAAGATTACATGGGTCCGTTGGTAGGTCACAGCGCCGTCATTTTTAAATATCTGATCATTCTGGAAAAACAATATTGATAGAAAATGTTCTTGAAGCAGATTCTGGTAGTCAGTGTATTTTGAAAAAGACCGACTCCATACAAGTTGATCAGATGGTGGTTTGTGTATGAACTGAAATGCAACACCCCGCTGTAATGCGGGAATATCCACATCAACGTCAAATCGTTCATCCATGAGAATGTACACGCGTACTGTTCAAAATGATACATCAATCCATCCTCCGAATTCCAACCGACCTCTATCTTTGGTTTTCGCTTCTGATCTTACTAGACTAGATCAAACTGCTCAAAATTAGATGAACGAATGAGATGCATTCATTAAAGGTCACATGACCGATCGGTACCTAGATCTACACAACAACAACGATTTGTTTCAGTCACTCTGAGTGAGTGGACTTCGGCAAACGGGTAAAACTACAGCCAGGTTGCGAATGCGAGTCGTGTCCTTCTCGTGTCAGGTCTGAAGCCAGCTGGTCAAATCTAGTTGCTTATCAAGTTCTCGTGCAACCATGTAGTGTATGCATGCGTAAATTTCTGAGGCCATAGATAACAAACTCAATACTGACGATACAAAGTAGGAGAAAGATACCATCCTGAATCAGAGCACAAACTTGACGTATGACGTGCTTGTTGAGAGCTCAACAGCGGAAAAAATTTTAAAAAATGAAGTCGTCTCTATAATGTTGCACATTTTGTACACCGGATCATCAGTAACATCGAAGTCAATGTCACCATAATCACTACAAAATATATCAATGATTAGTATTGATACGTAACTGTTATGAAACCCAGAGGCCGCCGAAATACGACAAACTACTGGGGTTCATTTTTCTGATCATAGGTGTTCAACCGATAGGTAGTGGCGTCAATCACTGGTTTATGGATGCAAATAATGGTGAAACAAGCCACCCTTGAAAATCTCGCTCCAGCAGATGTCCTCAATACACAGAAAACTCGAAAAAACAACAGCACTGACAGGCGTTCAAAATTGGGATATTGCAAAAAAACTTCAACTATATGTGAAGAAGCCTGTTATATACTCAGATCATGATCTTCAAAATGGATAAGCTAAGAAAATCTTAACTGCAACAAATATAACAGCATTGAAATGAGATAATTCGAACAGAATGAAACCGATAATTTAAGCATCTGTTAGTCTCAAATTGGTCAAAACCGTGACGGACAGAAAAACACGAAGACCGGCCCGACAGACGTTTCTCCATGAGCTGTTGAATCATCGTAGATATGTCGCCCAAAGCTCTACTTGTCACGCACAATAAGGCAGTTTACTGGGGACAGATGCTTTCATTATGAAGCTTCGTGTGCTGAGGTTTCAACAATAACATATCAGGGTATGTACGGAGCAGAACTCTCCGTTTTAATCCTCTCCAATTATTGCTATAGTGTATAGTGACTGAGAAGAACAACATATGGAATCGTACTAGCGCGTTGCAGACTCGGTATCTTGAGTTGACTAATCAAAAATAGAAACGGAGGTCTGAAGGAAGCCAGGTATGTTTAACAGCACATAAACCAAACTACTGTTTGCTCTGTGCACAAACCAGATCATTTTAACATAACAGAAGACGGTAAATTACATGGTAATGGAAAGGGCATGCATACCAGCAGTTTAACAATACGCCGCAAGCTCAACCGTAAAAAACATATGTCAGTTACCGATGAATTTGATGGCTGACTTTGCACTTTAAATCGATACAAGTTCCATCGCTTTTTGAATTTGTGCAGCCATCCGTTTGAGGCCCGAAATCCTTTGATATTCATAAATTCAGCTTCCTGGCTGGCACGTCGCTGCAAGATTGGTCCGGACAAAGGTAGTCCGGCCAGTTGAGCTTGGAGGAGCCAGTCGAACACCCGTCTGTTCAGTTCCGCGTTCGGACAGCTGCGATTCCGCTTCCGATTTGGACACAAATGGACTGCTGACATAATTTTCCCCCGGTTGCTCAGAATCGTAGACAAGGTGGAGACGGGAATTTGGAATTCCCGGGCGATATCACTCTTCTTCTGGCCATTCTCAACTGCCCTGATAATATGCAATTTAGTCTCTAATGTTAACTGACGCCGTTTGCTTCCAGGCTTTAACATGGGCGTAAGCGAAACGGTCCGTCGGGGAATCTGTTAGTTTGGAAGTGCGACCGAACGAAGAGCGAAGTGAAGCGCCTGTTTTGTGTGGCACAATTCCGATGAGGCCAAGGCACACGCACACGGCCCCGGATTGTTAAGACAATTTGGACCCGACGCGAGAGATGGCAGACTGTTGTTACATTCACTGAGCCAGACAGACTACTGGAGTGGAGCGTCGGACGTGAACAGACACATGCGGGCAGCAAGGCACGTACCAACACACTCACAAACACGTGTGTATGCGAGTATGCTCGGGTGAACAAAGACAAGCGCATCGTGACTTGTGTTCGTTGTAAAGGGGTAGCAAACAAACGTGGTCATGGGTAGAATACAGACACAAACGCACCGTACGGGCGCACCCGTTGGTTGATAGCAGCGAATTACGCTCGTTATAAAGAAGTGGGGGAATGGAATATCCACCGGTGAACGGACAAATCAGCACACGATGAAAGCAAGGCAGACGGTAGTCCTCTGATTACAGGGAACCAATAGATTGGTTCCACTGCCAGTAAATCGTTAGTCTGCACAAGAAAGACAGTAGCCATGCCCTTCAAGTGATTAGCGAGCAATTCAAACGGCAAGCAAAGAGGAACGTATTCTGTGGTTAGACTTTGGTGACGAAGAGTCGTGTGGATCCGGAGAGTGCACGCAACAGTCAGACGCACAACACACTGAAAGTAGCACGGAAATGCGTCAAACACACGCAGTAGGAAGCTGAGTTGCATGGGACTTTATTGTAAACAGTGCGGTAATTGCAACACTAGGACACCAATGAATTCTTCGGTCAGCGATGACCGATTCCACTTGCAGCAGTTTATACAGTTAACATCGAAGATTTGAAATGTGAGATTCAGCTCTGACTAAAAAAAGCGGATCCAAAGCCTCAGATCAGTAAGAACGACAACGATACCCATACTTTCGAAAAGACTTCAGTTCCATCAACTGATTGTCCATATGTCACAATAAACTACACGGATTGGTCTGTAAGTAGAGCGATTAGTTCGAACAGTCCACGGTCCACTGGAACATGTACAGGTTTTACTGTCGTTAGTGGATCATATAGTGCTGTTTTTAAGCATTGTCGCGCATGCCAGTTCCTGGATTGTGGCATCACCACTGAACAATGCTAACCTATTCTAAGTGAATATGTTCTTTAAGCCACAGTTCCACCATATTAGCCATGAAGTAAGCATGTATGTGTTAAGAGTGCTGAGACATGGAAACCGGATGATCTACGGTATTCGGTAAAGAGAGACGTTTGCATAGAGGAACCTCTGATCAATCTGGCCAGCGTGACCAACACTCATCAGCGACATTATCATCATCGTCATCATCAAGGACAAAATCTACCGTCGATTCGCGCCGATACACAACTGCCATACATGTGAACAGTCATGGATGTTGAGGACTGAGATACTGCCAGTATATCCAGACCTAGTCAAGGGAACGATTAGGATTCTCAGCTAAAACCGTTAATTCAAGACTACTGTAAGGTGGTGGCGTTGAACTAGTACTAATACCACTCTATCTGGAAAGGGATGCTACTCTTCTTCTAACCCCAAACTTGGAGGACCAGAAGATCTCAGACCATCAAACCTCTTTCTGTTGGTCTGTCTGGCGTGAGTAACCCTGTCCAGTTTAGTTCAACAGATAATCGGGAGGCGCACACCTTCACAACACATCGAGGTCCGCCCACGTTGTGACGGGCTTATACACACGTGCACATAAATCAGCCGATGTAGATGAATCAAAGTGCACAGGACGCAAGGAAGGTCAAGGTCGGGGCAATGTTGCACATGGACTGTTCCGTCAAATAAAAAGCCTGTTTGTCGATTTCTGGCAAACTACAACACGACTGTTACCCAAAAATAGTATGGTTTATGATTGACCAACCTAACACCAGTGTAGTACGTCCTTGACAGTGTGCCAACGCGCAGAAGAACTGCTGGAGATGTCACGTGCACAACGCACTTGCCACCGCAGTCCAATGTTCAATTTCATCGGCAAATTATGCAATAAAATGAAACACGTAAGTTCCGGTTAAACACACACACACACTCACTAGCAGCACGGCTAATAAAAAGTTTTCAAAAAAAAAACAGCTACCACAACATCAAATCCTAGTGGCTACGTAACCAAAATTCATAGGAGCCAACCTCGCGAGCTCTGTCGAAACCACCTCTGAAAGAATTTTCAACCACGAAGCCCACATCCTACGAGCGACATACATTGACGCCCATTCACATGCACGTGGGAGGTGAAGATGTAAAATATGTTCAGTATTGTTATTTTTTCGTTCATTCACCTCCTTTTGGTCGATTCAGTTGGGTTAACGCGCACATTGGAGCATAATGCATCGGCACATCGCATTGAGAAAAATTCCAGTGGAGTGAAAGCATACTTGGTAGACCGATGGGGATAGCCATAGCAACCAGAAGTACGCTGCTTGTCCCTCGTTGTCCACATCCAGCGATATATATATAACCGTTGCATAATCACAATAAGGTACAATCGAGGTTATTTGATAGTTCACTTCACTTTATAGGACCCCATTAGAAGAAAATGGGGTGCGCACCTATTATGACAGTGGTTGTAAATCGAAATTATCTGTCACTGTTTCAGGGTTAAACCATCTCACATTTGTGGCCGTATAACAGCATGGCTACATGTGGCCGAGACCTAGGTGAAAACCAAATTACGATAAGCTGAATCCAAAAATTCTCTGTTGGAGCAGTCGAATAAGTCAAAGACCAGGCCCTTCTAACTACTCTAGCTTGTCAGGATGATGTACAGGGAACAGTCACGAACGGTTGTATATGCTTTAGTGATCCACATTACATGAACCAGCTGAGTTTCGTCGGAAAAGATTGCCCAATTGTTCTCTTCCAAGAGGAACCGGGCTCGTTTCAAACCCCAAAATTGTTCAGTGTGCTTTATTTCTAGGAAGAAGGCAAAACATCTTTTAGTTCCTAAGTGCTTTTCCTTTGCAGATTCCTTCCTGAGGGAGTCCCAAAGCAAGGAACCATGAGGTATTCACTAGAACGAGTTAGGACGATCGGGAGAAGAAAACGACCGCCTTAGACTCAATAGTCAGCGCACACGACCACAAGATAGGATAACGTCCAGTTCTGTCACGCCAGGTAGGGTTCCCGATATAAATTTGATGAACAAATTAGCAACTGACCTGTGTCATATCCGAGTGATATGCATCATCTTAGCAATGGCTGAAATGCGTATAAAAAAACGCTCCGTTCTCGCAAATGTTATCACGCTTGTGTCATCAAAATGGGGAAGTGTAAAAGAGCATTGTGATCCTATGCCAGCAACGCGAAACGTGCTTGGAAAAGGAGGGTGGATACGGCGCTCATATTTGTTACAAAAAATGCATTGAATCACTTTGATTCAGCGCCTCGTGTTTCCATCGCTCGATGCTCTCGGTAGCAACTTTCAATAAAGTGATCGACGAACGTTTGTTCCATGTTTGGGCTAAATTAAATTCTAAACCTTTAAGGCTGAGCAGTAATCCGATCTGATTGAATTGTTGTTTCGGGCGATCCCGTGTGTTCGATCTGATTCAAGCCTGCTGACCGAACTGGCAGAGAAAGATTTCACATTACGATGGTCTTTTGAGAACTTTAACAATTCTCGTCAAACGGAGAGGCGAGATATCCTGCGACACAAAAGTTGTCCTCCTTCATATGTGCGTTGATCCTTCATCTCTCTGAGCAATGGGACAGTTAAACTTCATTGGGGACTGCGTTAGTTGTTCACAAACTTCGAACTGTTCGCCAATATGTCCTAAGTAAACGATGATTCACCCGCCACAATACTCGGCTCCCTAATGACAATGTACCGACCACTGATGTCACGTTCCGTTGTGGGCAGCATCTGACGAAGATACATACGGTAACTGCCTATTTCTAAGAACGCAGTAATCTAACCGTCAGTCAAAGCCGAGGACTGAAGCAAGTTGTGCAACGCTGCAGCTGGTGTGAATGGATTGCAACTTGCGGCCCCAAACAACGTTTTATATTCTTTGTTAGATATCTCTACCGACCGCCTCTGGGAACAGTTTTGAAGTCTCTGACTTTGATAATCTTTAACCGATCTACTCAAAGTTCCCTCATCACCTTACAACTCGCCACTAACCGACTGCTTGAAAAACCCAGACCTGACCTTTCAGATAGTCTATTTCTTCAGTTTACCAACGAATAGCGATTAAATATGAGGTGTATCAGAAAATGCAATTCAAATTCGAAATGGACAATTCTGTTTAAAAGTAATACCCCTTTTGATTGTTGTCGTACCAGGTTCAGAACGCTGGTCGTGGAAACAAGGAGAATTCAAAGTGGATGAAACAAAAAGACATGACAAGAACTATCTGTTTTGAGAGTGATATAAGTCAATAGGTGTGCAAGTCATGATCGGTTTGGAACGAGTTTGGAAAAGTTTGTAGACCAGGTGAAATGATAGTGAATAAAAGTTGTTCGAGTGATTGGTCTCAGACATATACTAAGAAGACATAGATGCATAAGTTACGATGATAACATCATCACGAAATCTAACAGCGACGTAAAGAGACAGTAATATCAAACAATCAACAAGTCATTTCTAGCCTTGAGCCGGGCTGCCGCTGTTCCTGGCAATCATTCACGAAGTTGCGGAGTAATAATAATCACATAATTATGGCGAAGAAAAGAGGAGAGGAAAACAAACAAGTAAACGATTGGGTTTTATGGAAAACAAAAGTCAGCAAGTCTGCGGATATAGGCTCGCCACTGATCGCAACACTATGCCATGTCAGTGTTTTCAACCATCGATGTGGATGGTCGCAAACTCTCCAACCAGATAGACGGCACCTACCAACATTGCACAGCCGGATAATCAAGGCTTCCATAGCCGTTGAGTTGCTTTAGGGTTTCTCCCAATCAGCAGCCACACTGAACAATGCGCGGTACGGCACACGCTTCGTCGACATACCGAGTAAATCATTCAACTATCGAAGGCTGTGCATTTTCACTACCCGATATCGGTCGCGAACTTGTACATTTCTCAAACGAGCGTCGACAGACTGCCATACTGCTCACACAGCCAGCTCGTTTGATACGGACTAACTGACGCAGATAACGGTAATCAAATAACGAGAGACCATGTGCACCTTCCACAGGAATGGACCAGATCTCTGATCGACAGAGTAAAACTGGGCGCGCACACGCATTGCAAACTCTGCCTTTAATTGACAAAAGTGCGTCCTTGTGACGTCACAAGTGACAGAGGTCGGCAGATGTACTACACCTTGTCAGTAATACTGCAGGCTGACGAGATGTAACTGTTCAGCTGGGTGGAACGACTGACAGTCTCCAGCAGCCTACCGGCAAGGATAAAACCAGGTCAGTGTCAACCAAATCTTGCAACAACACTACAAGTTGAAGGTGCAAATTACATACCATACAGACAACACATATTATTTAACCGATTCGGCATGGCTTGCGTGTTCTCTGCAGAAGAACCAGGTGAAGCAGTGTAGTTCGCATACTCAATATCAGTCAGTCTACTACTTGGTGGAAGCTCCAATCCGAGATCCTCGGAACCTATGAATGCTCATTCCAGAATATCGTTCATCACAAAATTGAAAGGGAGGGGAAGCAGAGATCGAGCACCCCTGTTGAACGCCACTTGACGTGAAGAACAGTCGAGGCAGGTGCTTATAAATGCGTACTCTACATCCACAGCGGGTACAAGACGACTTCAACAAACTTACACACTTCAGTGGTCAGCATCAGTTTGCTCATACGGTATGTATATTATGGGTATGAAATATTTTTTGTGAAGACCATGAAAATAAATGAAGCTCAACAGTAGGTCATAGGTGAAGAAAAGTAGAGAACCACAGTACTAAACCGTCGGTTCAACGAGCATCGTTTGAAGACGACAGTGAACAGGAGTATGGGACAGATTAATCACCTAGTAGACTAGATGGATACTGTCAGTTTATCAAGTACGGTTTAGTATGTACTGAAGAGCCCCCAGCGTGCAAAATCGTTCATGGTCTGTTTCAGAAGCAACACAGGAACGAAGTTGTAAGAATGTGTGTAATGATCAGCTCAAGCCCCGTTCCGATGGACTGACCTGCGAGTCAATCCATCATTCGAAGCAAAGCGATGTTTGAAAATGAGTCTATATTCCGACTTAACAGTGGCCCAAAACAGCAACATCGCCCGTGTCATGGATGACTTCCGTTTGAAATACAATCTACCAAACAGTCTACCGATAAAATTCCGAGAGAGCGGTCACTTTCTAAATCAATCCTGTAGAGCAAGATCCGCGCGCAGGTTCCTGCAACCAAACAAGTAGCTCTCTAACAGTCCTCTAACTAACCGCAACCTACTTTTCCAGATGTCACCGAATGACTGGGTGGACAAAAATATGAAAGGTTCTACTTGCACACAGTTTAAAGTGTTGCAATTCCACTTCCATTTAGCTATTGCTATTCACATTTTTACTAGCCAATATCACGGAACACGTGATATGCAAAGCGACTTCTTACTTCGAATTTGTTGCGCTGTCATGCGAATAGTAAAGACAACCTCAAGCACAGAATGCTTATCAACATCACCAAGGACATCAACACACAGAACGCTTAACATACCGTAGAATGAAGTGACAAAGCTACATCTGCCAATGGGCCCCGGTTACGTTGATCGTAACAACTCATATTTAGGCAGTGCTCTCAGTCCGAAAGACCATTCTTCTACAGTTAACATTGTTGTACAAGCGGTGTACCTTAGATAGAAAACGTACGCCACACCTCTAACCGCTATACTGTCCTCTACCATGTCTGATCACCTCGTTGTTAGTTAAGTGAAACACGAGGATCACAGTCCAAATTTGGGTTATTTTGAAAAACATGTGAACAACGAGAGTGGTAATGTCTTCACGGATGGATATATGTTAGCGACACACATACACTAGAGACACTAGCGAGCTTAAGACAAATTCGTGTTTAAACAAGCCAAAGTTATGGTCCAACACTTGTTATGACCAGCAACGTCAAACCTTCGATAACGTTGTGCGCCAACGGTTCCTCTTAGGATCGCTGCTGACGATGAAGCCAAATTTCGCGATCAAGCTGAGTTGGGGGCTGCACTGAGCTTAAAGGCATAGCTAAGCCTGGTCGACTGGACCTCATGAGTGCAGCTCTAAGTTGAAAAAATGAACGAATGAAGTCTAGCATTATCAGCACACTGGCTCCCTTAATCCGGACAACGAGAACAAATGTCTGATGTCACCCGATTACAAAGCATTCACTTGGGGTTGTGGCCAGTATGTGTGCATCACACATTTCACAATTGATAGCGAGATCAGTCGTGAGCAAACCATAGTACTTTAGCTTTGTTTATAAAACCGAACAAGGCGAACGTATTTCACAGTGAAGCGAAAAATGAGAGTTATTCGCTTGGGTTTCAATAAGAAACTAGCGAGGTAGCTATATAACCGATTACCCGAAGTTTGGCAGAATAAAGGTTTTGAATGTTTTGAAATGGAAAGTAGAAACGAAACGTCGATGAAACAAATGTACACAATGAATGAAAAATTCTACATCCATGCCGATATGTTGAAATGACTGAAACCATGAATCGCATATAAGTGGTTTGTCAGATCACAGAACAAAAAAACAATTATCCAGACTAGAGATTACAGAAGCCGAAAGGATCGCTCAGCAAACTTGGATGTTACAGATTTACAGTAAGTCATTAATGGTTCATCAAATTTCAACAGAGGAACAAAATAAACTTTCGTTCCTCATATGGAAAAGCAGCTGAAGATTGGCTTACACGTTATAAGGACAAACGAAAATAACATCTGCGAAAGGATATATTCGATTAAGATGAAACTGGGCTACTTTTAGTAATTCCAATGCTGAGGGAAGACGTATGCAATGGTGGCAAAGATTCAAGGGTAGGCTAACGGTCATGCTTGCTCGTAACGCAGAAGCTGAAGAGAAGATTCGCTTAGTAGATGGAATAATTCAGAAGCACAAGTGATTTGGAGAGAAAAGTAATTTCAGCTTTGGAATTGAACACACCCAATCGGAAGAATGAGGTGAATCAAAAGAGTTTGACCGTTTGAATACGTCTATTGAAGTAAGAAATAACCACGAAGGGACGCAGATTATGTTACCGCCTCATTCTGTGGTTTGGAAACATTGAACCGATCTTTTTGTCACAGAACACACCATTTCACCTGCAACCATACGATAAAAGAATTATCCAAGATATGCGACTGAAGTACAGTACATGGTTCGGAAACGACAGGAGACGGTGAGTATAATATCTAAGAAAATAAGACTCTTCCGCTAGACTCTGCGTTGGTAATTTCCGGATGTATAAACTGGGCAAAACTAGTTGGGTAGTAATGTCTTCGAATATTGTGGATCCATAACAAATTCAGTTGTGCTTGAACAAGTGTTCTGTGTCCAAGCAATAAGTGAGATTAATCGACTCAAAAGAACTTGACAATTATGTGGCCTCGGAGCTGGTATCAAATAGACGTATAGGTCATGAACACACATTTGTTCGATTCTCATTACTTTGATGCGGACGGCCGTCCCACTGCAGGCGATGAATAAGACCAAGGAAATGAAACCAATGCGGAGGAGGCCTCAGAAGGGTCACAGAGCGAGAACTATACAAATGACAACCTTTTGTTAGAGGTAATCGAGTTCCGGTATAGGTTCATTATGTACTCTCAATAGAGATGAGCGTGAAGCAACAAACACATGATGGCTATTCAGTAAGAACGGAATAAAGAGGTTGTGGGATACTTTAAGATACAGCAGCCGTTCTTTTCGTGATCTAACCCACGTCAGAAACAATCGTATATGGCTGTAATTTAAGCGGAAGTGGTCATTTCTGTCTAGAGCGACCGACTCACACGTTTCCTAATATGGTACACGCATTGTATATTGTTTCAACTCAGAGTCTAATGCGATGTAAGTAGAATAGCCAAATGAAACGAAGTGGACTGCGCACTCAACAAGCCAGCAGAATACCGTTAGCTAGCATCCATTATGCGCAAATTTTCCAGAACTCATTAGAGTCTTGAGAATTAGTGGAAACACAACCAAACGGACATTATGATTTTTCGCATAGCCATCTCTAAGTATCACGTTGGGGATCAGACGAGGAGATGCGTTAAAAATAAACTCTGGGCCATGCTAGCCGAAATAAAGGTGCAAAGTGTGTATACACGTGCATACGTAAAGAGGAAGTATTCTTCAAAAAATGTTGACCAGTAGCGATGTGGCACGGCAGAGGTAAGACGTGCGACGAACACTATAGCCATGAAAGGAGGGCCGTGGTGTACAAAAACGCGAAACGACATGGCAAATGTGCTACAGGCGCTTCTATAAAACATGCATACAAACAAATGTTCACCTTCCTTTTTTTGATCGAGTAAGCCGCTGATTATACTAAACAGAAATCAGTTCACTCAAATTCAGGTCGATAACAATATTTTGGTGCATCAATCTTCTGAAAGGTTTGTAAACGTTGTTACTGCTCGAGTGAAGTCAGAAATTTAGACAATCGATAAGTAGTCAAATAGGAGTTACGGACAGAACAACTGTTGAAAATTTGGTCGGATCAAAGATAATCAACAAGGAAGTAGAAAAAATGGTCAGCATCCAAAAACAGACCAGTGTCCAAGCCAATTGTTTAGAAAGAACAAACCATTCCGTTTTGTGACGGAATGAGTAGACACAAACGTTACAAAGAGATAACTATCAACTTGTAATTTGCTTAAACCAAGGTCGGCGACCATGTGAACAGCAGTTTAAACAACTGGGCGGACTGACGTAGTGTTACCGCAGATGAATGGGGGCGAGAACTTCCACAGGTTACGTACAGCACACGCAGTAAACCCCTTGTAATGAGTGACAACAATCCCGAGTTAGAATGTCCAGTTTGGAAAGTTGAACGTGAGACATGTGGGAAGTTCACACTAGTGAAATAATTATTCCGTGCGTATGCCATGTATAGATTGAGAGTTTATAGCTCGGTTGCCCGTTCGCAATGTGTTGAATGTTTGAGTAGAGACAGCTGTTTTCAGTATTTAGGTGTTGCTCTTCCCCTTCATTTTTCTGGGATAGGGTTCCTCTTTTTCCCCACGGTTGTATGATAATTAGACATCAGCAAGGACCACTGATGTATTGTTGTCTTTGATGATGATGTCAGCTGTCTGGCCACCTACATGGACATAATCATTTGAGATAAGTAGAACTCGGACTGTGACATACTACTTTTGGACAAACTGGACAGGAGCAATTTCGGCAACCGAGGTTCGAACCAGCAACCACATAACCGGTGAGTGGCTGCCTTATCCCCGAACCATCGTTAGCTGCCGACTTATACATACAGTTGAACCAAACATTCCATCACTTATCTAAGGTCACTGATAAATGTTTTTTGAAGTTATGCGAAAGTGAAGTGAGCATGACCAGCTCTTTGAGAGGCAGCAGGAACCGAGCTATGATCAAGGCGAAAAAGTGTGTCGGAAATGAATTTAAAAATATGATCAAATCATCAACATGTCATTACGCAGAACACGATAGAATGCGTTTTCCGGTTATATAAAAACTTGTGTTCGAGAAGTGGAACGGGGGACACAGTTAAGGAAAATCGTGCAAAACGAACATACCAGATGGGTACAAAAATGTGAACAGTGGGGTTGTCAGAAATAACTCACTTCGACTGTCTCATTAATGAGTACGGACGACGTTAGTCCGTCCGCGTCATCCGGATGCTTACGGTGCATATGCTCGACAAGCAAATTCCGTGACGGTGACTTGACAAGACACCCGGGAGCCGAGCAATGCACAATGCGCCTCGCGTATCGTTGGATGTGGCAAGCCCATAGGGATAGACTAACAAACGTGCGCGGACAATGGGGACACTTGAAACGAGACTGACTTGCTGCCTCAGTAGGATGTTGTGAGAGCCAATGAGCTTCCATGGTGGGGAATCCATCTGTTTGGAATTGTGCCGAACATCTGGGCTCTACAGGACAAGAATACATGTCCCCAGAAGCGTTCGACGTTTGCAATTTTTCCTCTGAGTAAGCCGTAAAGTGTCGTAAAATATGAGGAATTAACTGATCGCGGTGCACTGACCAACCACAATAGACGCAGACCATAGTGCGCAATTGATGATGGCATGTGGACAAATGGTCCAGGAAGGTGGGTGGGTCGGAGCATGAGGTAACGGATGAAGAGCGGGCGGTTGGGTCGGGCAAAGGACATGCAGTACAAATGAAGCAACCAGAAGCGCTTTCAATTCGTTGAATATTTTTCACAAGAAGGCGACGTAGCAATGTTAGTCGGGAGACTGGGCCAGATTCTGTGGACACTCCGGGTAAACCATTCACAGGCACCCTAGACTCGAGCGTGGAGTCGGACTGAAACACGAAAGACATAAAGATGAGATCAATCGAAGAAGTCAAGGTAACTGGATGAAAAGAAGTAAGATCGAGTAATGGCGAATAAGCCATAGAGGTGCATTCTGCCATGAGATATGACTTACCATCATTTTGCCCAGACCCAGTCAAAACGTGAATCTTAATGAGTTCAAAATTGAAATTGATGATACTAGTTAGGACAAAACAAAAGACTCACAAAAAAGCAGACAGGAATTTAAAAAAATTGACTGAATGCGCTAGAAGCACACCGTACAAACGGCCTAATAGATACAGATGAGTGCACTGTAGTAGCGAAAGAACGAAGAGTTTCCGTCAAATGTGTAACTTTCAAAAATAAAGAATAAAAGCATACTTTACCTAGGCAGACCATTTAGTTTGAAGCAAGCATACCAGACAGAAGTGACAAGAAGATAGGGAGACAGGAATTCTAGAGAACGAAGATGAACTAAAAAAGATGTAATTCGGATGAGAGTAGTCGAAAACAGTAACGATACAGAATAAAGCCGTACGCTGACAAGCCTTAACCGGTAAAAGGCACGGTCCTCTGGAACATACTTCGGTAAACCTGATGATATAGAGTCTAACAGCAAATGTGATAATATCTTAACGTCATGTAGTTAGGTGTTCGCGCGCGACTGAGGTCTATTCAAATGTGAAAAGCTTAACTACCTGATTAACTGTGAAGTTTTCCAGATCTTCAGCTGATACATTACGATGACGATGTGGTCCGTTGAGTCGCAGTAAACGGTAAACTGTAACACGATGTGAGAAAGCAGAGAATCAAACCGAAACGATCGCATACTTGATGGCAGATGTATCTAGCAGTAAAAGCGCGAGACACCCTGGTGCTTAGGAAATTAGCCACTTATCAAGACGCTGTTTTACAAGAATGGTATTTTTGATAGTAAGGTGTTGCAGCCGGTCGATAAGCCTATCTATTTTGGAGGATATGCCGGCACATCAGTTTAGATTTCCAACTCTGATACTGTATGGCGTTTGCTGCTGTGATATACACTCTTGGACAAAAGATGGACAATATGGTTTCCAAAACGTAGCCCGAGAAATCAGATATGCACACTGTATATTTGTGGATAAATCGAACGATCAGAATCAGCTATCATAGATACTCTTATGCCCGTGAACTTGTTTATCGGCATCGATCGCCTAAGCGGCATTTGCCGCATAACCGTTCGTTGTCTGATTAACCGTCCCACTGGAATAGGCGCCTAATCCCAAGCATTGCAAACAGGTAGGCAATAAACAAACAACACAATCAACATGAGTTCATCTTGGAAAGAGCTAGGTTTTCATTGTATAGAAATGCGACAGTCAATCAGAATGGTGTCCCTACAGTTAATAATGTTGACGTGATCAATGAAGTCTAAAGTGCTTCTACCAGTTGGACTGACCCACTATGATCTTACACTGTGGAAAGTTCATGCGAACATTCAAGCGGTCACTCTAAAGACTTCGCACGCTACTCTCCCATGCAACTTTTTGCGACAAAATCCTGAATTGCCAGCCTGTCCTCTACGATTCAACCGATTATCAAGGTTTGCTGTTCTACGGTTAGCGCTCCAAACTCAATAGAATCGCGCTGAGTCAGGTGAAACAGTGAACGACATTCAGCAAAGATCACGTAATCGTTCGGTACCCAAAAGCAGGCAACATCATCACTCACGGTGGGTGAGCCAACTGATGCAATTGCCCATGCTTTGGTTTATTGACATGTAAGGTCATCGTGAGACAGGATACTATCAGGCAGCCTAGACTTAAGTAGGAGCAGTCACGGTAACCAGGGTTCGAATGTACTACCATGTGATTGGTAGACGAACATCGCTACGGTGAGCTCCGGTATCTAGCTAAAATGTGGACTGCTCTGACCGACGTATACCGTTTGAGACACCCACATGACCCACCTCTCTTTCATCAATAAACAAAGCAGATATGTGCAGCGAAATATAAACATTTAGCTTGCTGCCCTCGGTCACGCACGTGAAAACTCTGAAAGGGCAACTGTATGGATAGTCCTACAGCTAGACTGACCAAAGCGCGCGCGAGGGAAGGTCAGCACCCATCTTAGATCATTCGTACCGCGTGAGTAACAGCAACGTGATGGGAATATGCTATTAGTACACGTGTCACTCAGACGTCGTGGGAGTTAAGCTCATGGTTACACAGCACAAAGTGATTGCACTAATGTGATGCATTAGAGCATGTATGTGTTAGAGGCATGGTAAGGCAAATAAAACAGCAGGAGCATTAGAAATAACTGAGATTCGAACCCATGGACCTTCACTGTTAGTCAGTGCTAGTGTCGCTGAGACAACTCACTTGGGGCATACTGGCTCCGTCGCCAAAACATATGTATATTTCAAGCAGTTTATTTTTGCAGTATTGTTTATACAAAAGACACCTGATTCGAGAAGTTGTTTATCGTAAGATACTAGGTAGAAGAGATGTACAAATGCATTGTGGCCAACGTATACACCGCTTTGTACGCTCAACATAGTTCCGCAGAGAGTTAGGCTTCGTGTTAAAATGTTCCACGCAAAACCTAGACACGTTTCTGACCGACTCTCCAGTTTTCTGCCCATCTAGGCGTTAAGGATCACGATTAATTTCGGAACACGCATCGTTCATTCCGACCTTTGCCATGCTACTCAACAACGTTGATGAGTATTACACAACTGTAGTGTGGTGAAGGACATACTAAATTCAGCATGCACCACTGTATTGTAAATACAGGACAGGGCTCATATTAAGTCGACTGATTGCGTGAGCAATGTGGCGGTTCGCCGGCGCGTATTCCGGAACATTCGGGATGCGCGATCAATTGGTCAACTAATTACGTTGCACAGCTTGAGATGGTTGGGTCATGTTCTCCGTATGCCAGCTGAGCGTTTAC
>LUCH01002426.1:66083-80101 GCA_013368495.1 Paragonimus heterotremus
AAAGTAGGTAGGTGTCGCCTGTCTGGATGGGGTCGTCGTGATCACCCGAACCGCTGGTTAGAGACGCTATCCGAGATGGTGATTTGTCGCAGTCAATGGCGTACCTATATCCATACCATTTCTAGTTCTTGCGGCTAGTCTTCTTTTATTAATTCTCAACCTTAGTAACAATCTTCTTCTAGGATATTCCACGTCACTGTTGAGGTGAGCGGCGGCCCGAGCCACAGTACCTTTTGGTCAGGCTCATGGCTGTTATGATGATGATGATGACAGGGCTCATTCACTTTCCAAACTGTAGAATGTGCAAACTCGCTTGGTGAGTTGCAGCCAAACCAATTCGCGACAAAGGTGAAATATCACAAAACTGAAATTGTCTAGCTAGAAACGTGAAAATGACACCAATATCGTATAGCTTGGTATCATACAGAGGATAAGAAGGCATAACGTTAATTAAAACAGATCTAAAACATTGGTAAACCTACATTGCAACTTAAAAGCAACATAAATCGGGACAATAATAGTGTCAACCGGTTGTAATGAAATGAGGTTCATTAGGTAGGCTCTGTTTTTTTCGGCTGCAGACGTACACACTGTGCACAGTCAGAAAAAGCTAATGAGGCTCGGATTGTACGGAAAATCAATAAACAACAATTGATCCAAACGAATCACAAGCACACGCTCGCATGAGCTGGCGACAACAACGAAGAACAAGAGAATTGGCATTGTTGCCTTAGAAATCCAATTGAAGAGTGCAGTAAATTCGATGCCATACCAGAAAAGAACAGGGCTGCACGTGATAACTACATGCACTGAAAGAAATCGGGCTGCGTTGAGATGTGCAGTTCTTAAGGATGAAGGAAAATCGACCTTTTCGTTGCAGATAGCAGATTTTTAGATAAACGGAAAAGACCGTATCCACTCAAATGATGAAATGGCAAGACGGATACATACGACAACAACAACAGAATCACCTTACTCGAACGCGTTACAACTAAGATAAGTGGACGGAGAAAGGAAGGTGTTATTATCATTACCTGGTAAATAGAGCACCCACCCCGTGCGTGCCACGACTCGTCTGCGGACTCTGCAACCGGGATAGTTGTGATCAGGCGATGCAAACGCGTATTGCTCGGATCCAATATGACAACAACACGGGCAATCAGTTGTTTACAAAACTCCGCATTGGATAGCAAACGATCCGTTTGTCGCACAGAACGAGTGATTACTCGACCAGCATCATAGATCAGCTCTGTGTCTCGATCGGTCGGAACTGCATTTGCATGTGGGTTGATGCGGGCCATTTTCAACGATAACAATTTATTTCTTCGCAATTCAGACCAGGCCGGATAGTCGATGGTGAACTTTTTATGATGTGTTTCATAGTGACGCTTCAGATTGCATGATTTGAAATGGGTTAACGAAATGTTACAGATCAGACAAAGCGGTTTACCATCATAGTTGATAAACGCAAAATCCTGTTCCCATTGCGGGTTGAAATTGCGCTTCCGATCTTTCAGACGTCGTTTCTCCAAACTGCTCGCGGAAGACATCGTATACGACTAGTCCGATTGTGAAGTCTGAATTAGTGGAGACCACAGTCAGTAGCAGCAAACGATGCAGAAAAAACACACCAGCAGCGGCTGTAACAGACAGACGAATGAAGGTGATTGTCTTCCGACAGCAACAACCACAAGGACAGAAGTTCACTCCGAATCGATGAGGGCAGAGGGCGGATGAACAAAGACTAGAGACAGACAAACCCAGAGTGCGCACCTGTCTGTGGGTGGATAGCGAAAAACCGAGGGTACAAATGTGTCCGACTATGGCGCTGGGGGACGCTAATCTCGGCTCGCGAGCCACTGTGTGTATGTGCACGTGCACGCGCGCGTGAGGCGCGGACGAGGGAAGAAAACCGATCAGCGTTATCCAACCAGGTGGCTCGACACGCCCTAAGCCAATCGAGAGTTTCCATCCCGAGTCGCTGACCTAGACACACCTAGACACGCGGCGTGTGTGTGCGCGCGCGTGTGTTTGTCTTTCGTACAGCGCACAAGTACCGGAATCTCGTGGCTCGCGGGCCAGGTGCGACACGCGGACACACATATACAGGCGTGAAAACCGGTAGCACGAAAAGTACGCGCTCGATCCACACGATAAAATCTGCCTACTTGCTGCTGGCAAATAAGTAGTCACTGACATTAATTTGGCGGAAACAAGCTGACAAAATTTAAAATTGACCCCGAAAAATCTCATACCAGTTTTTAACCGACCTTAGCCATTGAGGAACGAACACCAACATAAGTTTAATGTAACAACGAAAAAACGGCGACCATGAGACAAGCTTATAGGCGACCAGTAATCAAACCATAAAACAAGAAACTTTTAACAGTAGACGGATAAATTACGAGCTACGGGGGACTTCATCATGGATTCGTATTTACAATTATTAGATTTTGATTCGAGGAAACACAAAAGAGAGCAGATTGATAAGCAAAATTTCAGGGCCTTAGATAGGAAAAAAACTTGACTTTAATCGCATGAATACCACTAGTCCAAGAGGCAGAAATCGATAGAGACAAAAGAAGACAGTGCAACAGACCAGCATGTCTTCGATTTTCAAGTTAAGTATAAATAGGTAGAATGAGAACAAATCGATTTAGAAGTTAAAACGGTGTGACAGAATTAGGAGGTTCGATGTGAATAACAATGACACGATTATCCGTCAGTCTCGGCTAAAAATGACATTACAACTGGCTTCATTCTTGAGAAATCTAATACGGCCGTTAGGCAAACATATTTCGTTGCATAACTACGAATGGCTGTTTCCTTCCATCTAACTCACGACTCTGCAGCTAAGGGATAATTTACCAACTGAGGCTGTCTCGTCTTAAGTACATCAATTCCCCCGTTCCCTCTAGACATAAGGAATCAAAAGTAAGTTGCGATGTTTCACTTCCGTGCACACCAAACCGCAGCTCAGCAGAAGCGAATCGAATAATAATTTAGATAATTCACTGAATGTCCCCGTCTCTCTTAACTAGTTCAACTTCTTTTTTCAATTAACTTTGATTTCTCTTCAAAACACGATTATCCATAATGTTACTCCCAAAGAACATGCAGAAAAAATTTGTTAAACGTCTCGTGGACGAATTAACGTAGCCCATCACACAAGATTGATGATGGCTAGCACAATGTCAGCAACAAACAAGAGTACAACTAAAAGTCGGACGATTTTGTGGAGCATAGTTTTTGACAAAAAACATCCTTGCACGTCTTATGTCACAGAAAAACCTTACGGATCGGCATAAATTTGGTTACCACAAGCTGCAGTCCACCGCTGAAGCGTTGGTTTGTCTTGTTCACTCAACTTTACTGTCTCGAGATGTGAATGCAAGACCACCTGTTTTTGTTTCCTAGATTACAAGGATTTCGAACGAATCAATGGGGTAAGATACCACTTTTACCCCCAAAAGGCTGTGATATTCAAACGTCTCTTACTACCTTGATCCCAGCTTGGATGAGAAAACGGTTGATCGCTCTCCACAGAAGTAATGAGATCAGGTATCCTGTCTCATTTTTCTCCGGGCCTGTTCCAAACAACCGTTTCTCCTAAAGTATATAGGTGGCGTAATTCTCGAGGGCCAATGGTCGGATATATCCTTCTCTTTTGACCTGTAGAACCGTAATTCTGAACCGACCACCTAATATGATGCACAATTCAAAGTGGTCAACATTTCTAAACACATCGGTTTTACTTATCCTTTCAACGGGAACGAAATATCAATATTTCAAGTCAGAAGCAAACTAGTTCTTATTTTGTAGTCCGTAGAAAACATTGCAATGAAACATAAAACTGGCGTCTTTTTTCAGTAAGGAATGTATTTATTAAAATTAGAGGACTCATACACATTTTGTTTAGCGTCTGAAATCCTTTACACGCCGTACAATCTAAACCTCAGTTTTGCAAGCGTATGCCTACTCCTCCACAAGTCGTTTTGCACTTCAACGAGTTAATTTACTCTATGACGAGAAATGTCACCTCTTTTTTATCCATGGAATGTTTGCTAAGTTGGAATGATGTTTATCGTCTGTTTACAATCACCCTTCACATGTTGTTCTTTTGAAACATACACCTATACTTTAACATACACATGGCCGGGAAGGTACATTCACAAATTTGTGTACATCCATACCCGTGTCTTACAAATATTCCGTTATACCTTACTTGACATAGATTACGAGTAACCTTGGTCGTTTTACACAAAAATTGACCATAGGAACACAGATCGATTTGTACTTTTGTTTGCCAAAGACATGATTATACAAACACTGATTATTTACCTCTCAAGATGCCAAAATAAGTAGTTAAGTTAGCTATTATCCACTCGATGGTGGCTCCAGCAAACGGTACAATCAAGACAATTCAAACACCCGCGTAGTCCAGCCAGACTGTGCTTTTATTTGGATTAATGGACTCAGATTTGGAACTTAACAGAACACACGTCGACGGCCGTGGCTGTTGCCTACACTACAGACAAGAGTAAGCTACGATCTCATTCCACGAAGATTGTTTCGAAACTTTGAAGGAAAACGCCTTGCATACACAGCTTTTTCAGTGTTGAACCATATCTCTAGACTCAATGGATCAGATTGTCACTGTTTCCGATAGCCATCCGCAAAGTGGTACATAGATGAATTAATACTCGTGAAAGTTGAATACCATCAACAATTGGTCGCTACTTCTGTTTTCCCATAGACTTTTCAGGCAGCCCCATTCGGAAAGATGCGCTAGAATCGAGTTTTGTTCTTTAGAGCTCATCAGTAGTGCATGCAGATGTCATTATCACAACAGCCGTTCACCCCAACAATGACGGGGAAAATCCTAGGAGAAATTTTTTTACAAAATAGCAATAACAATAAAAGAGGATAAGACGGAAGCACTAGAAATAGTGTGGATACAGGTAAGCCATTAATTGCTGCACATCACCACCTCGGATGGCGTTTCTGACCAGCCGAGTAAAATGATCACGAGGATCCCAGCTAGGGAGGCGACATCTACCCATACTGTTCAATGGAAGTCAGGGCTTTCAAATTTCGTGACCACGTTGTCGGTTGACGACTACACTGATTCATCCAACTGTTAGTGGTCCCAGTATACCGTTCCTCGTGCGATAAATGTTCAGCTTACGAATGTATTGGGAAAAATAAGCAAATAAGACAATGGAGATTCATATGGAGCGAATTACATCGCGGATAAACATTCGTCATTGACTGCAACATGCTGCCTTGCTCGAAAGCGTTTTCGACCAGAAATGTGGATGACTGCCCAGTTCCCAACGAAACAGGTGGCACCTTCCAGGCTCAACGGGACAGTGAACACTTTCATGGCTAATAATAATGATATCGTCTGGCTGCCTTGCGATTTCGTCTAACCACTGGCAGCCATATAAGGCAATGTATGGTATGTACGCGTCCACCAATCGACTGATGCGTACCTTTGACGAGGCTTAGCAAAGGCAGCATGAAGCTTTTGGAATTCTTCTGAAAACAAAGCAACTCAAGGCGTGGTGATTATGCAGTAGGAGAAATCTATTGAATCTACTTGATGGAACGGTCGGTATTTTACAGCATCGTGAAAAAGTCATAGCCTAGTTACTAGGCGATTTTCTCTAACCATTGGTGACCTGAGGGTATACGGCCTGATGCGGCAAATGCTCCGCTGGAACATGAACTACCGCAGACCGTGCATTTTTATTATTCAACCAACTGATTCCTTACGTCGTTCTCATATTCCGAATGGAAGCTGACGAACGGCTGCGCTGCCCAGAGGATTCTACATGTGAGGAAATGGGAAAAAACAACGATCGTGAAACAGCACGATTGTCCACGCTCACATGAAAAGCGTGTAACGTTCCCTAGACACAGAAGATGGTTCGCGCGAAAGCATTTCGAATACTTATTTTCAATTAAAACCGGATGATTTCTATACATGGATGATAAAACTAAAGCGGACCTTTGTTAATCCTACGGATACTTACTCGACCACATATACAGATTAGTTATCCCATTGGATACAAGACAGTGTAACTCATGCGGGTGTAACAGGGCACACGCGATAACGAAGACTGGATGGGGCAAATCAACAGGATCTTGGGTCAACCTGCTACATACACTACAAACTGTACTCCAATGAGACGAATTTTGAACTAATTTGTTACTTATCAAGTAAGAGTAGTCTACAATGCGATATAATCAGCATGCATTCCGCGTGCATAATGTCAATAGGCTTATCATTATGGCTTCATATTCGTGAGCTCTATATGGCCTAATGATCACGAGTCCGACCACTAATCACAGGATTGCTGGTTGCAGTCTTCGACTATCCAGGTTTGATCAGCTTGACAATATCCAGACTCCACATGTAGCCTAGAGTGTCACATGATATCAGAATGACTTGTGTAATACGACACTGGAAATGTAAAAACAGATGTAAAATAGATGCGGCCCCATTGATCATCACCATCATCATAGACAGCAATACATCAGTGGTTCACACTGATGCTCAACTGTCACACAACCACGAAGATAAAAGAAGGGGAGGGGACCTAACTAATAAAAATAGCTACTTCCATATTCAAACAGACAACATAACGGTGCGTACACCATGCAAACAAACAACCGAGCGGTAAGTGAAAGGCGTCAACAGCAAGACAGCCTTCTTACGACTTTCACTCCCCCGCGTTATTAAGTGCACTCACTTCACAGACAACTCGGCCAAACAAGCTCGGTTATCTCCACAATTAGTGAATGGATATAAAACAAAATAGAAGAATATCATTGAAGTAGACGCCTTAGGACCAGTGGTATACAAAGAACTATGAACACGCAGCTTCTCTAAAGATCCCAGCAATAATAAAATCCCTCATTTTCCGTATGCTTCCGGAAAGTCCGGACAGAAAAGTTCACATTATTCTATTCAGATGAACAACACAACATACACACCAGATGTAACAAAACTAAATAAAAGTGCTGATCCCGTTCTCATCGATCTTACATATTTGGAATGAGTGACAACTTGTTTCCGTTGAGATGGTCACTTTTCATTGGGTTCATCATCTTTAGTTCATTTACCCGCTCAGTTTGCGTGTTTCATTCTCAGAATCAGCAACAATACACCAATCATTCACGCTGATGCTTAAACACCCGTTGAATAACAGCCCTAGTTCACAGATAAGCGAGAGAAAAGTGTAGATGGTAGTTCGTAAAACCCTCGACAACTAGACTCAAACAATTAAGGGCAAACTAAAAGTATATGACGAGGTCGTAAATGTGGAGTTTCCACAAACAAGTTACTTTTGACCACAGCAGTGCATACATTTGGCACAATTAACCCACTGCTGAAAATGGATTGGAGATGATCCATCTTTTTCATCTCATAATGTTCCTGGCAGTTGAAATTCGTTTGCATTCACACCATTAGAGCTACGTGTGTTCGGTTTACATTCACGTCGTCGAAATGATGACTTCACAATGCATTCGATATAGTTAGAGATCAAGAAGCATATACTCGAACTTTTTAGGCCATAACGTGTCCAAATTCTCATGAACAAAAACACAAAGCTGAATTACGCGGACTTTATATGAACGGTTTACCACCCACTATTAATGCAAACATCTACGATTTGAACTAACCATCTAAGGAAGAAAAATAACGCCAGAAGTGGTTTTCATGACAGGTTCGACCATCCTGACCTAGTGGTCAGGCCTGTGCACCGCATAGATCGGTTTTTCCAGATACAACCATGTTACAGACCGAAGGAGAGCAGTTAGACGAAAAGCTGTTGTGCTCACAGGGTTGTATGTTGCGCTACTAACCGCATAGGACAGTCTGAGTAGTGAGACATGACCCGATGAGCATACACCAGAACTATTTCTTTTGCAGTTGCGGGAATTTTGTATTCGGATCGAGGAAAGGGGGATTAGAAAAGGTGCCCTCAAACAAAGAACACTTCGATCGCCCAACGATTGACAGCGACCATTGGCTTGTCATCCAATACGATCGAAAAACTGTTGATATTTAAAAACCTGGTGTGGCTTCAAATACATCAACCGCGCGCATAAATGATCACAATCTGAAGACATTGTCTTATTCACTGTGCCCTTGGGCTAGACAAGCCTTTCACTGTCAAGTGAATCAGACTACTGAGTCATTGGCATCGGGTAGGGTGTTCTAGGAAAACTCAATTCCCGTCACCTCATAAATCAGAGTTTTGAGACAGAGACTCGGGGTAGGGTCTTCAGTGCCTAGCAGCTTCCACGACATACACGACCGGGAAGTATCAGAGGTTGTCGTTGCTCTCGTAGACCACTTCACTCACGTCCACCGTCTTCTCCCTTAGCTACTAAATACTCTCGCTTCAAGCCAAGTCAACCGGTAAACATTGCCCAGTTTAACGTCCGTATTCACCAACAGACAGGTCAGCAAGGTGCTCTGGTGAGCACACTCTGCAATCTGGAAATGCATGTGCGCTGTATTTCAGAAACACGCATTTACGGTCGTAGCATTGCTTCTCACCTGAATTTGCATCTAGATAATGCCATGGGTCAGCAGGTTTTTTAAGGGAACCTGGTAACAATGAGGCCGGTTAGAAACGCTATCCGAGATGGCAGTATACTACAACCAATGGCGTACATGCATTCACACCACTTCTAATTCTTAAGCTAAATCACATTTTATCGTTATTACACTAACCTTTTCAATAACTTTTTCTAGGTGAGCGGCGGTCCGAGCCAAAGTATTTTCTGGTCGGGCTCAAAGCCGTTGTGATGATGATGATGAAGCTGACTCTTACGGTCAGGCTTGGATGGGGTTTGCACTGGTTTCTAAGGCAGAGTAAAACCTGCTCGACTGGATCCTAGTGAATGGTCGTCTATGTGCCGTCAGACTTAACACTTCAGATAAATTCCGTCCACACGGAACAGAAAGACATTGTTTATTTGCCATATATGCATATTCTTCAGCAGATAATTGTCCAGATGTTGTCAATAACGTTTTCTACGATGCTCACTTTGATTTTTTGAGACCAAGTAAACACGTGGACATCACCATTTAGAAGCAGTCGACTAATGAAGAACCGGAACCCCAACATCCCCAGCCATATGTTTGAGATCTTTGGGTCGTCAACCGGAGAGACGAGACCTACCAACGGAAACAAGCTTTGGAATGAACTGATTCATGCTTCGGTATAAAATCATCATACGGTCGCGGTACTGTTCCTTCCAGCGGATTTCTGGTTCCGCAAATAAGGCTCTATAAAGCAGGTCGTAGGGGTTGATATAAGCGCGCTTTGGAGCTAATGAAACTTAAGACGAAAAACCGAATCAAGTATGCAGATTTTCACTTTTAAGAACTCTTTCTGACGTCATATAGGCGATCATATACAAGTAATGACACTTAGCGAGAGACAGTCGATGAACAACTCTGTCTTGAATTGACAATATTTCGCAACAATATGGCAAAACCGAACACATGGGTACAAAGAGAACTCGTCTTTCCAGATAAAAAGGCATGTCACTCACTCGTCATTAATGCGCAGATTTGCGAACATTGAACGTCTCATTCATACACCAACCAATATTTATACAACAATCCAGGTAGGGTGGATCAATCACTTGCTCTAACAAGTCGACTTCAGTGGCGAGCACACTCTCCTATTCTCATTACTAAACACAGTCTTATTGTTTCCTGCTTTCTTCTCAAGTATTTCACGTTAATGTTACCGTGACAGACAGCTAGGGTAACATCTTCACCTGTTCAGGTCTATGACGGTTTGTGAACGAAGGATTCGAGCCCCAGCCACACGCGCACAACAACACATAAATAGGTGATTTTAAACAGAGCCTAAAACATGGTTAGCACAACCATATTAAGTTTTGCAGCAATACTGGCAAGCTGGAAACTGGGCGTAAACTGAAGACTAATGAAATGCTGACACTACTGGCAGCAGAGACCGAGAAATAACCATCAGTCTAGCAGTATCTAGCTGCTGACTTCAGCAGACAATCACTTATCAAAGCCGATGCGCTTACGCAGTCAAGTAAAATTTACGACCACTGTCAATGTGCCATTATCGATGGGGAACACAGACGCCTGCCGACTTCAGAATAACATATTGCGGTTCGCAAAATCAAACACATAAGCGGAAATGATGAACTGGCAGTCAGCTTGTTGAAGTCGCCCTGTATTGTTTAAGCAGAAGCAAGAACTGATGAGAATACCAACAATATACCCTAGATCTCGAATTCGATGTCCGTGAAGTAGTTCTGCATTGTCGTGTGCAAATTAACCTGTAACGGTTATCGGACGTCTGCGAGCACACATGTGACTTGCACTGGACCGCTGGTGGCTCCACACACATTCAGTATCCGTCGTAAACGAAGGAACGAGACTAAAGGGTGTGTGAGCAGTGGGCTTTCGTCCACTTATGTCCGCCAACCCGGATAGCACGCACGCACGCACAAGCACAACCGGAAACCTTTATGAATACCAAATTAGCAACAAAACGTTCTGACATGACAATCCAGGCAAGTGAAACAAGTAGTCATCTCCCATGGTCTATCAGCAATACACAACCCACGGTGAGTGACAATCCGACCTTAGAAAATACGTCACATTTTCGTGTGAAAAATGTATTTTACATAGATAAGCCTTACCATTTAAGATGCTAAACTCTGTCTGCATGCTGTTTACAAAAAGAAAGTGAAGTCGGAAGCTGTATGAGTCAACTCAGTAGTAGACAGACACCCAGATATTTATGTGAGCAATCATGTCTCAACCCGTCACTCTACTATAAAGGAACTTCAGAAATGGACAAAGATTCCTTTGGCACTGCTGCCAGTGCTTCAGGCACCGTCTTACAATTATGAGTTCACGGTTGCGAGGAATCAACAGTTACTACTGGGTTTGACATACAGCACTTTCGACCGCGATGGAATACGGTATATATTAGGAAGTGAACTCGACACCTTCAAGAGCTGCAGACCATTAAATTTCCCATTCAACTCCCCCAGCGAGAATCATCACCTAGGTGTATGTTCAACTGTTGACGTCAGAAACAATTATCGCACGCAGGAGCTAATCGTAGACGGAACATCCTTCAATTCCAATATTTTGCAACTCTATTAGGAGCGCCGTACACAAATTAAGAAGACAAAAGCACCTGCTGTTAATCAGCTATACGCTTCACATAACGGAGTCATCAACGATGCGTTGCAAGAAATACCGCCGTTAATGGTGTCTAATAGAATAATCACAAATTGCTTTGGAAGCACAAGTTGAGCTACACGGGTTGAACAACATACAAAAACCAAGTTGTGTGTTAATTAATAAGGTTGACAAAGATTGGAGGAAATTTTTAGGGGGATACGTAATGGCGGTTTCAATTTCTAGAAACTAAAGGATCAATACCATTTTCAGATTGTGAATAGGAGACTATGAATTCGGAATGTGGAAGATGAAAGCAGATAAAAGTAAGCGGCTATAGCCGGACAACCGTTACGTCAGTGGATAGGCCAACGATAAAAAACTCACGCAACGTGATTAAGTTGACCATTTTTCTTGCGTGGCTGGAGGAACTAGACAGTCAACAAAAATGAAGAGTTAAAAGTCTCAGCCATTGTGCGGGAATGTATTTGGTGTAATGCAACCAAGAGGGTTGTATTTGAGCCAAATAGTATTAGGCTGTCGAAATCGAAATTATGAGAGCAATCAAAACAACCGATGTGCGAACCCGTAACTGTATGCTTGGTAGTCCTAGTTGGTAAACGTATATCATACATATATAATAATAATATATATAGCCTCAAAACCTATATATATATATATACATATATGGGATTGTGAGCAGTATCCGACAATATCATTAACTATAGGTATGCCGGGTCCTTGCATCCCAATTAGAGATTTGACGGAGGCAAGCCAATAAGTCAATCGTTTCATATATCGGTGCGGAAACATTGTCTGGCCACCATATTCCTTTTTGCTATCGACTCCGGGTTCGGCAAATACGACTTGGAGAATCAGGTAGTAGAGTGAAAAACGAAATCGAGTGTATTAGGTTCAGACTGTTATCCCTGAAGACCCGTTGTCTGACAACCTCGGTAATCACCATCACAGAAAGAAATACATCAGTGGTTCACACTTATGCTTGACCGTCAAATACACATGAAGAAAACAAGCAAACCCTGTAGAGGAAGAGAGGAGAAAGAAAGAAGGGGATGGGAAGGGACCTAACTTTGAAAAACAACTACGTCTATATTCAGACATTCAGTATCAAGATGCCTACACCTTGCAAACAAACAACGGAGCTGTAGGTCAAAGTAGGACGTCATCAGCAAGACAGCTTCCTTAAGGCTTTCACTGCTATGCGTCATTAAATACACCCATTTCACAGACAACTCGGTGTTCCCTGAAACACAAGCATTCTCCATTTTCCAATAACCAAGCCTCACGATCAATGATTAAACCACGTTTCAGTTTTCTACAAATATCCCTTCTAAACTTGTTAATATGAACTGCCAGGAGGAATGTTCCGTCTGGCTTCTGACAGCTACAGAGACTTCTCCGAGACCAAATGTCTGTTCAACCCACGTACTTCTGTGCTGCGTGTTACAATACCTGTTTCATAAATTGCTCGTGAGATCTCGGTCCAGAAGCTATTGGGAACTTCGGAGTGAGAACTACTAAAACTATTTTCTTAGTTAGTTTGGTACTTATGCTTTATCGACGGCACAGGCAATTATTTCAACAGTCAGTCGTTGCTGTTGGTGAGGTCGTTGCTCAGCAAAAGTAAAAACAGAACGACAACGTACCAACGTATGGTTCGAATCCAAGTATGTGCTCCAATAGGAACGACGGCCCTGAATTGATCCAAGCCACCTATAGTTAACAGCTTTTTGGTCTATCTGAGAACAGGCCTGGTTCGGAAAAGGTGGGCATCAAATATAACAATGACACGCACGATGCCTAAAACTAGTGCTGGCTAAAAATAGCTTATACTCAGCGCACAGCTGTAACAGTCGTCCGCCATTATCTGACCGATGTGATACTATCCCAAACTTGCCGCCTAAACGAGAGGCAGCCTCGCCAATGCGGTGGACCTGGGCGTTAATACCTCCGGCCAGGACGATTACATCAGAACCAAGTGTCGATCGAAGGAGAGCGGCTAGATTTGATTAAAAGGTGTCCTTGAGGCCGACGTCACTGCAGTCGGTTGGAGCATAAGCAGACACAAGCAGACAAAATGAAAATATTTCTGAAGGTTTCACGTCAAAAGCTAGCCTTAACAGAATCAGTCAGGTGGATGACGCAGTCTACTGTTAACAGGAATGCAACCTACTAATGCGGCTGCGGCCGTCGTGCTGAGGACTATACCTACTACAGCCTGACTTGTAACGGCGGCTGTGGAGTCATCCGAAGTGCATAACTACTATCGGGTAGAAGGTGCGGGTGCTGTTAGTTCCATGCGTTGGTAACTGTCCTGGTTTCTAGTCTCTGAATCTCCGTACGTACAGAGTGGTTTTACAATACACGGGTAATCGTGCACAAGCAGCGACTGTCATAGACAAATAATTGGTGAACTTGTCGTCGTCACTGAACTACCTTGAGCCGACATCAAAGAAACGTCATCTGACCAGTTTTAAACAACAACAGATGTGGTGAACGAACATCATGTAGTGATAGAAATAACACAACATTACGCCTAGTTGGTAATGAACAGCGACAGTGATATACTAGTAATGAACACATAAAGGCATACAACAGTCGCCTTCTGAAGCCGACTTATTAACGAGAAGCCACAACAACGTCAAACCGCCTAAGTTATCATCATCATCGTCATCATCATCATCATCATCATCGCAGCCATTAGCCTGACCAAAAGGTACTGTGGCTCGGGCCGCCGCTCAACTCAACAGTGACGTGGAATATCCTAGAAGAAAAAAAAGTTACTAAGAAGGTT